>JAGGNH010000134.1:0-153997 GCA_026586065.1 Dioscorea zingiberensis
GGGCAAGCATCAAAAATGGCTCCGGTGAGGTACTCTATGGGAGGAAAGTGCGAGAACACCAATTTGTTGGGGAAATGGATGAGAGAAGGGTGGCTAAAGCGTCTGGGGCGGCAGTTTTATTAGCATGAGAGGAATTATGTTAGGATGATCGGAGAGAGACTTAAAATTTCAAAGTAGACAAAAGAGCTATGCAGGATCGTAGAGGTCGAGCTAGGAGTTTCAAGTGGGGGATCTTGTGTTCTTGAAGGTATCACCTATGAAAGGGGTAGTGAGGTTTGGAAGGCGAGGAAACTTGCTCCCGATATATCGGACCTTTTGAGATTTTGGGCGCATAGGAGGCTGTGGCCTAAAGGTTGGCCTTACCTTAGGACCTTGCTTTCGGGTTCACGATGTCTTCCACATCTCCATGTTGAAGAAGTGTAATTAGTGATCCGGCCACGAGTGATTCCCTAGGTTCTTGTGGAAGTTCGAGGAGGATATGTCCCTATGAGGAGTGCCTGAAAGTAGCTATCTTGAGGTGAGAAGACAAGCGGGTTGAGAAATAGGACCATTCCCTTTGTTAAGTTGAGGTGGAGTAACACGCTCACGGTCGAGAGGCTGACACAGGAGCATGAAGAGGATATGAGGAAGCGTTACCCAGTTTGTTTACTACTGGGTAGGAGGTTATGTAATTTCGAGGAGCCCAGTATTGTAAGGGGAAATTTGTAAAATCAAAGGATTTTTGAAATAAAAGTGCCTTAATTTCTTAAAAAAAAAAATTATTATAAATAAATTTCCCAAGTATTTGGGGATTGAATCAAAAAAGGGAAAATAATGGGTAAAAGTATAAAAACCCTAATTGGGGATAGTAGAGAGGCCGGAAGGGACCTCTTGCTTGAATTTAAGAAGGTTAGGGGACCAAGAGGACATTTAGTCTCTCGTGAGTGGTTGGGGAAATAGTCCTCTCTCTCGGGAATTGGACGGCTAAAGCTGCCCAGCCTAAAAATAATTCACGAGGGATCCTGCGGATAATTTACCCGAGGAGAAGAGCCATATAGAAGGGAGGCGGCCGGTGAGAAGTTAAAATATCTGAGAATGGTGTTGATCATAAGGGGATTATAGCCCGGTGTCCGTGAAGCCACATAGCAAAGAGTGAGATTAAAATCTATCAGTGCATTCGTGTTTGGATCCAGAGGTGAAGATGGATGTGATGGTGGAAATGACTTATACCGGTATGGACGCGTAGTAGCAGTCCATCACGGTGAGGGGTCACAAACTCGAGACATTGTTTTGAAATCAAGCCGTTGAGCGATCGCGATCTCAACCGTTGATCCTATGATGTGCTTGATCCGAGACTCCACGGTTTACATTTGTCGAGGCCCGTTGAAATGGATCAAGCGATCCTCATTTATCCATCTGGGAAGCTTTGATCACCAAGGCAAACCACCGATTGCAGCCAGGTAGGTGAAAATGCCACCGCTTTGTAGCTCACACACTCGCCAGCTTGCCCAGCGTCGGATTCTGGCGTGAAGGTCAGACAGCCTCCATAGCGGCGCTGCTGATGCTTGAGCAACGTCGTCTAGCCTCCCCTGTCCTATAAAAGGGGCGGTCCGGCTGCAGTTTGAGCTTCGAGGTACAGCACTTGAGAGCTACTTTCACGGTGAGGTGATAGTCGGAGAAGGTTACTAGTGGGGAAGTCGTTACTCTAGCTTCCTCGGTCGAGTCTGCTGAGACCCGTCGAGGTTCTTATCCCAGAGAGAGGCGGGAGGCGGGAAGTCGAAATCGTGAAAGTGAAGGAGGTGTAGGATGGTGGCCTTGGCCAGTAGAACTGCGTTTGGAGAAGGCCGGTGAGTGCACCGGTCGATTGTCCCAGGAGGAGAAACTACGGTGTTGAGGTCTTGCGGTCATAGTCTTTGGGCTCTACCCAGAGTAGAGTTCACATCATTTTACTTGTATAAAGTAGTTTAGAGAGTTGCATTGCATGGAGGAGGAACTCACCGGTGATGGTGCTGGTCTTTCGGTGTGAGCTCTCTAGCCGCGAAGAGAGAGAGGCTACTGACTTTAGGAGGCCAGTGGGCTGGGTGTTGGAGTCTCCCGGATTGGGTGACTACTCGGCCGAGGCTTGAGGCAAAGTTTCGAGGGTTCCACCGGGCTCGCCCGTTGTAGCTCCGGTGAGGGCTTGGGGTCGGGTTGAAGGAGAGGGAAGAAGTTGAGAGAGAGAGACGATAGAGAAGAGGAATAATAAAAAAAAAAAACAAGAAGTAAAAATAATAAAAATTTATTAGTTTTAATCTAATATAGTGTGATAATTATTTAGTTGTCAAATTAAAGTAAGTTATGGAATAAATAATTGGGAAAATTATTTAATTAGTTTGTTAATCATAATTAGTAGTTAATTAAGATAATTAAGCAGCTAATTATTTGATTAATGATTAGAAAGGATTAATTTATTGGAACGTGACAAAAAGCCTAGCTTAATTAGAGCATTATATAATGTAGGTAAATTAATCCTTTTTAATTGTTAACTAGTTTGATTAAAAGAATGCGGTAATTGTGGGCCTAATGGAAACTTAATCAAATCGATGATTAGATTAGAAGGACCAAGGTATGGACCCTAAGTAACAAGAAAATTGATTTGGTGCAAATCAATTAAAAAGAAGAAAACTAATGGAAGTAGGGTTAGGTAAAGGTGTGACCTAATTAGATTAGGCTTGAAAAAAAGAAAATAAATAAAAAAGTAGGCCAGCCCGAGCCATGGTATAAAAGAAAAAATAGTTAAATAATAATAAAAGAAAGAGGAAGGGTTGTGGGTGGTGGGGAGTTGACACCAAGACCACCACCCAAAACCTATAGAGTTGGAGCCTTAACCCATGGGACACTTGGCTAGCAACCGTGATAAGGGGTTACCACTTTGTTACAAATAAATAGGACAAGACAAGGGATAGGAGGTCAAGCTAATGGAGGCTTGGTTTGATGGAGCCCTAAGTTAGCTAAGAAGAGGACTAGGGGCGACCAATTAGGGGTTGTAGCTGGCAACAAGTACTAAAAGTAAGAAGTAAGGCTAAAGGATTGACCCAAGTGTGGTTTGAAGAGTCAACCTAGACCTTGGAAATGGAGTCCGATAACCATGTAGGCCGGTTATAAGACCCATACTTGAGTGGAAAGCCAAGGCCCATGAGGAAGCTAAAGTGATGCATGAGCATGCTTAGGGAAACCTAGGAGTTATGTTGGAATTTTGGCTCTAATAGAAGGTTCTATTGCCAAATAATCTCCGAGGGAGACTTAGAAAAAGGATTACACACAGAGGAGACTCGAAAGGCTTCCCGATCCTAAAGAAAGAGTGTAAATACACTTTTGCCTAGGTACCTACTCACCTTGAGTTTCTTTGGAGAAGCTTGACTTATGCCTTGTTTTGCTTATGCTTCATTGATGTCATACATGCATCTTTTATTTATTTTTGAGATTACATTTCAGCATAGCTATGTTATTTTAGGGATGTTTGTATCCACTGTTTTGTTTTGCAGTGGTCTACTGCTTTGCTGCCGGATTGATTGGAGAGTAGGGAAGCCGATAGGGAAATATTCGAGGGGGACAATGGACCCCACGACATTTGTTTACGATTTTCTGCGGAAATGCACTGAGAGGCGGAATTCTCACCAGTGGTCTTACCCGTCGATTGGGGAGAGATCTCACGTTGACCGTGTTAACCGCGTATTAGAGGTGGGTACTACTGCGACTTACGACCGAGGAGAGGTCGAGCGGTGAGTGTCCCGAAGGTTTCACACGACAAGTAAGTTGGTTGCCTCTTGTTAGGGGGTGATCTTTGTCTTCACTTTCAAAACTCAACCCTTGAGCACTTGAGGGTTTTACTGTTGGTAGGGGAATTGTGCAGACCGTTGTGCTTTAGTTGTGGTAGACCCCTAGAGATGTTTTTCCTTAGGGATGTGGTCCCTTAGATTTGACTTGTTGATATGATATGTTTTATGACCCTTGAAGGTATTTCCCTTGAACTTTGATTAGAGAGAAGCTCATGCACTCTATTCTTTTTGTCTCTTCTACAGATCCCGAGGGTTTTAGAGAGCAATTCTTTGAGGAGGAATTGCGTGATAGGAGCCATTGAGGGAGATGCTGGGAGTCTCCTTGAGATGTCTTCTTTTATTTTGAGGTGCTTGTGTTATTTTTATAGGACCGATATAGGGACCTACGTTTGTAATGGGGCCTATATGGACCGCTTTTGACTCTATGTTAAAGCTCGGACTTGGAGTTTAATTTATGTTATGTTTGTTCTCTAGGCTGATTCACACATTTTAGGCCTTGTATTGAGTTGAGTTGTATGTCTCTTCTTGGAGTGCGGCCGGTGCACGTACTGGCGATGCCCGAGGTCCACGGCTCCGAGGTCGAGGGCGTGGCGATCTCCACATTTGAGGAAGGACCAGAGTGCACGGCGTTCACTATTTTTTTGATAGATTAGAGTAAAGAGGGCTAAAGAAGATCATTCTTTGATTTTATTTTTTTAGTATTACTTTTTCTTCTTTTCCTATCATTATATGAGGTCATCATTGTACTTTCACTTGACATTTTTATATTGCCAGAGTTTTCTTTCTGCATATATATTATTTACATTGTAGGTAATTATTTTTATATAGAATTAATAAATGTAATTTGGTTGCTATACAAAGATGTAAACAGCTTAACTAGGAATCAAATTGATGTAATTGATTTGTTTGCATTTGGACTCCCATTGTAGGAAAATTACCTCAAAAGGTACTTAGAAGTTAAAGTATTAATCTGAGGAGGTCTCTCTCTCTTTACTTTGAAACCTATTTTCACCTATTTTAAAAAATTTTCTTTTTTAAAGAATTTGTACAAATATTTTTAAATAGAAGAGTCTTTTTTGGTGAAAAATGTATTCTATGAAATCCTAAACCTAATTTTGCTATTATAATAATAATAATGTAATAATATTATTATTATTATTGTGTATTATTATTATTATTAATATTAATATTAATATTAATATTTACTTGTCTCACCACGGGCAAGGGTCAGGGACCTCGGCTATATGTGGGGCGGTAGCAGTACTTTCGCACAGGGGTGAACCCCTACAGAAGTACACATGAGCTCAAAAGAACACAAGCCTTGAGATAGTTAATGTTGAGTTTAAATTATTAATCATGGGAAGAAAATATATAAGGTTTGCCTACTGAAAACTCTAGCAAATCCTAAAATGATACAAAAGCTCTCTCTAGCTCCGAGAGAAAGGGAATAGAGGCCCATGAGACCATCGGCTCAAAATATCCCGGTGAACTTATTTGCTAAGGGGTCATCCCATTGGGAAAGCTCCCTCTTGGGATCCTGCCTCCTAGCTCACCTCACCTGGAGTCACACCTGAGAAAGCATCAATCAAGTGCATGAGCCAAAGGAAGTGTAAAATCCATGAATTTTTTTTTTTTGGAAATAAATATTTTATTGAGAAATATATTAACATATTAAAGTCCCGTGATTAGTGTTGATGGGGGATTAAATGATTTAGTTATTTAAATGGAAATAAAATTAAAATGGGAATTTCTAGAGGGACCTAATGGTAATTTTAAGTAAAGATGAAGGAGGACCTTAAAAGAAGTTTTCCCCTCTCTACGGCCATAAGGAACCGCGGTGTAAAATAAATAAATTCGAGGACTTCAAGAGAAATTGCTCTAATAAGCGTGATAGTTGAGGAATTTTGTGATACTTTGATCTCCGTAAGGGCCAGGCGGTCAGCGAGAAGAGAAGGAGAGCCGCGGTGGAACCCGCGTGTCGTGCTTTCGAGAGAATCATCAGGATGAGATGGCACGATCTCGAGAAGGAGAAGTAATGTAATCTGGGCCACAAGAGCGCAAAATGATCTCGATCGTTCATGAGATCTCTCGTTCAAACTTCGAGACATGGGAATAAATCCCAGCCGTTAACTCTAATTAAATCGTGGCCTTTGATCTGGAGATGTGAACGTATTCGAGGCTAAATGAAGGGGTGGATTTCCAGATGCAAGCAAGGGCGTTGATCTCGAAGGGAAGTGTGATCCCGAGGGTGAATCTCCCGGTGAGAAGCGCCCGACCTCCCGACCCATGACAGCGAGTGATGCGTCGCGTTTCATAACGGTAGCGAGGAAGGTGCAACGTATCACGGCCGTCATCACTGCGAGCAGCCGAAGAGCCTCCTCCCACCCCGAGCTCTATAAAAAGGGAGTTCCCGTTCCTACAGCTCACAGCACCGTGAAGGAGAAGAAGCTCTGTGCGGCCGTGACTTGACCAGCCCGGGAGTTCTTTGGCGATGAAGGCCACAGTGAAGAGGACTGGCGAGACAGAGGAAGTAGAAGGAAGCCGTGTTTCGTTTCTGCCGCGGCTCGTCGGAAGTGACAAAGGACTCACGGGTTCAGGTGAGAGCTGATTGGGAGGGCCCGATCCAAAGTCCCTTGTCCACGACTTCGCGGTAAGTTCATCTTTC
Organism: Dioscorea zingiberensis; assembly: GCA_026586065.1. Classification (NCBI taxonomy): domain Eukaryota; kingdom Viridiplantae; phylum Streptophyta; class Magnoliopsida; order Dioscoreales; family Dioscoreaceae; genus Dioscorea; species Dioscorea zingiberensis. The sequence continues at coordinate 6,463 of JAGGNH010000134.1, forward strand.
ATTCGTAGTTAATAAGTTAGTCTTGCATGCACGTTGTCGACGTGAAGAGATCACCGGGGAGGATAGAGGGAGCGGGAGCTCAGCCGGAAATCCCCAGATAGCAGGAGCGGTAGCTTCCGGAGATGCCAAACAGGTGTGTGGAACCAACACCGAGCTCTTGGCTCTGGAAGAGCTCCGCCCGCCAAGCCCGAGCTACCCGGCGGAGTTGAGCCTTGCGATAGAGAGAGAAATAGCTTGAAGAAGAAGAAGAAGGGTAAAAATAAAAATAAAAATAAAGTAATAAATAAAGTTATTGTTTTAATTAAACAATAACTTAGGGGTTTTGATTAATCAAATAGAATAACTTATTAGTGTGACACATTATTAAGGTGGTATGATAATGTGACAAAATATTGATTAATCAATTCATATATATATATATATATATATATATATATATATATATATATATATATATATATGTGTGTGTGTGTGTGTGTTTTTCTCTCTTGGACTAGGATACTAGTTAATTATTGTGACAAATATTTTTGGATAAATTATTAGCTGATTATTTATAGAAGTGTGACATTAAGCTTAAAAATTATTTGGTTTTAATTAGCTAGTGTGACATAATATTTATAATTTTCTCTTGGGTTAAAATATTAGCTAATCATTGTGACAAATAGTAATTAGCTAGATGAGATAATAAAATTTGAAACTATAGCAAAGTGACAATTATTTTTGGATAATTGTTAGTATAGTTTTGTGACAATTAAAGTATTTAATTGTTTACCATAATAGAATAATTTTTGAAGCATTGTTAGTGTAACAAAAATCCAATTGATTATTTAAAATAATCAAGATAATTATGAAAGGAAATTTAGCTATGGTAATAGTAGATGATAGATTCTTATGGCAACGTGAAATTGATCTAATTAAACTAATCTAGCTAAATAGATTAGTTGGATATTGGTGTCAGTAAATGGTTTTGGGTTAGACTAAACCACTTTGGGCTTGGATCTAACCTAATTGTCAAGTTGGATTAATCATCATAACTAAAGAAATAAGATTAAGTTGATTGTTTAGCATGATTTGGTAAGGTTACCAAACATTTTAAGGAGAATTATTTTAAAGAATTGAGTCCAATGGTCTTGAGGAATTACGATGGTTTGGGCTCAAATGATACAGCTAGAAGCCGAATCTTATTATTAACTAATAATAAAATACAGGACCAGGGCAAGGGACCCTAGTAATATGGTCGGGCCTTAAACCTTAGGGTCATAGCCACTCAAATGACCAAAATGCCCTTCAAAGGACTAAGGTCAAGTTAAATGGTACAATGGTTTTGAAACGGGCCCAACTCAACTAGAGTGACTAGAAATGACTAAATAAAGTTTGGACACGACAAGTAGACTAAAGTTGACTAGGTTTGACTAAGTTGGTCTAAAAGTCAACTAAAAAGGACATAGAAAGCGGGGAATAAGGGTCAGGTAACTTGAGAGATGGTCCTTAGAACCCGTTAGTGGGCCTAAGCCCAACAAGAATGTAGGACATGCATGTGAAACTAGAAGCTTGTTGAAAACTTGACTCTAATAAGAGTCTATGTATGCAGAGATACTCGGGAGAGGCGTAAAGGCGTTCCAAAGGAGTCTAGGAAGACATTTAGTCTCACCAGAGGTAAGTTCACTTGCCTAACTTCCACCCGGTGTCTGGTTTTCTTGGACTTGCTATGTATTCTTATTACATGCTCTGCTGATGCCTTACATGCTGTTCATATCTGTTTTTGAATCCTGTTGAGCATGTATGTTTGTTTTCGGGACGTTGGTGTCCACTGTTTTGCTATATTCTCTTGCTGGACTCGGTGGAGCTAGGGAAGCTCCAATAAAGGAATGTTAGGGGGATAGGACCCCACGACTTTCACGGCTTGACCTTATCGAGAAGCAAATCTGCGGAGGTCTTACTTGTCGAATTAGGCGTGTACACCGGCCGTGTTAACATCGTAGGAGAGATAGTTCTACCGACATGGCCGGAGGGTCAAGCGATGCGTCTAGAGTCGTTCTTACGACAAATAAGTGAACATCTTGACGGGAGCAAACTTTGAGTTCTCTTAAAACTCAATACAGAGCCCGAGGGCTTTTGTATCAGGGGTCGTACCCTAGATTTGTTTGTGGTAGACTCCCAGGACTACTTTGTTGGTATTGTGATCTCATTGATTGACATATTTTCTATTTGTGTCATTGTGACCCTGCAGGGGTACTTACTGGGCTTTCCATTCGAAAGCTCATGTGTTTTCTCTTCCTCTTTTACAGATTCCGAGGTTTAGGAGGGAGTGGAGCCTGAGGGGAGGGCACAGAGAGACCAGAGGTTTTAGGAGTCTCCTTTATCCTTAATCTTTTATTTTATGAGCATTGTTATTTGTAGGACCCGTATAGGGACCAGACTATTATAGGGCCTACGGACCCTGATGACTCTATGTTTCTTGGAACATGAGTTTATTTAATTTTATGGATTGTTATCTGCTTATCACATTATTAGGCCTTGTATTCGAGTTGAGTTTATCTCTACTTTAATACAGCCGGTCTGATTAACGTCTTGAGGTCCCAGGAATCCAGGTCGAGGCGTCTGAGGAGAAGTAGCGATCACGATCGCAAATAAATCAATAAATATGACGAAGGCCATAAGAAAGGAATAGAAAAAGCAAATGCAAATATGCAAGTGAAAAAGAATCACAAGCAAATAACAAGTCTCTAGAATGTGAATAAATCCACAGGATCAATCTCTTGGCATATATGATACTATGATACCTCCAGTATCATACGATATCCTCCAGATATCATCTCCGGTCTATGCCGGATAGTGCTATAGCAAACATGTATACATGGTCAGGAAATACTACTCCACGGTGAGCACGTATGTGAGCAGCGTTTGCTCGGGCACGGAGTCTCCGCTTAGGCGTATCATGCCTATCTCGTAAGGAGATTTCTAGTATGCGAATACCTAACAACGAGGTATATCTATCTATCCAAAGGCGGCAACATCTTGAATATATAATAATCGGTGACCTCATCAAGATCGGAAGCCAATAAATTATTTAAGGAGGCGACTCAACTCAAATGCGTATATAAAAAGCATGAAAACAAATATCTCCTCGAGGCGTAAAGCCAACACATATGAGGATACTCAACTTTCGAGATATGTATTTGGAAACATCTCGAGGAAATGAGAGTACAAAATCAAAAGCAAGGTAGGAGGAAAGAATACTTTCAATGTAAACAATAGAATATCAGCAGAGGCTATTTATGGAGTACCACCCCCTTGACCATTCCAGGTGCAACTAGAATGCGAGGAGGGTACTCCAGCGGCCATATGCCATGGAGTACCACCTCACGCCATCCCACAACAACACAAGAAGAATATTAAGGGGTACTCCCTCAAAGCAAATTATATCAGAACATACATGCTCAGACAAATGCAACAAGCATAACATGTCAGCAGACAGAGCAAGTATCAAAAGATGCATTCCAACATCCATCTAGCACAACAACAACAGAATTCAATAGAATACTATGAGTTAGAAATACTCACAGCACCCGTGTGAGAGCCTACCTTTTCTTGCTTTAAAGACCAACTCGGGTCTGAACCTTACAATCGGGTCCTAGACCACCTTACCATGTCCGAAACATGATAAATATTCATCACATATCAATTCATAACAAAAGGAATGCATTACATGCATTAAAGCACCCTATTTGTAGAATTTACGAAATGTGGTTTTTAATTCATAAGCAGGCGATCAGACTCTAAGACACCTGTCCGTACAATTCCTTTAGTTTTAATAAGCCCTCGAACTATCAGGATGATCGGAATCAAATTCCAAGTCTTTCGGACAATATTAGAATTAACAGTTCACTCTTTGTCGGTAGCTACAGTAACTGTCGAAAACTTGAAATCAAAACCTCAATTTGAAGCCCGAAATATTTATCATTTCATTCCAAACTTCTATTATATTATATTTACAATATTATCTTTTATTCCCATCATAATTTGGCTCATTATTGCCTCTTATACGACCCTTAAAAATGAAACAAAATTAATGTTCTGCAGGTGCTACAGTAATTCCTGCATTTACACTTGAAGCTTCTAATCATGCTCTAACTCTCATTATTCTTTGACATATGTGTTTCTAATACTCCTATTATCATTAATAATTTCCTTGTACAAGCCTAGGACCATTGAATAGATGGCTACATTATATAATTTCGGAAAAAATAAAGGCTTGTACTCCTTTCATTGATTCACAGGGTTTAATTGAACTAAATGCTAGTCCATGGCCCTCTAATTCCATTAACAATGGGATTGCGTCCCCAATGAATCAGTCGTAGTCTTTTGGAGATTCAATTTCCGGGGAATTACAAGGTTAGTGTGTGCACAACCACGGTAATCCAATGTACCAATTTATGCATCAATTTCAAAGGAAACTTAACAATGGGTACTTCTTTTCATTTGCAAAATTTGGTTTTATGGGATTTATGATCAGGTTTCCATGCTTATTCACTCACAGATATCCCTCCAGCTGCAGCCAAATTTTAGTAACAGTACATTCAGATTTCCATGGCTAGAAATTCAGATTTCTAAATGACAAAAAGGTGAAAGTTTCGATGGCCAAAAAAATTTAGATTCTTCAATGGAAAATCTGCAGATTTCAATGGTGATATGTGCAGGTTTTCAGTACCAAAAAATGCAGGTTCTTGGACCCCCATAAGGCGCAAGTTTCAGGTTCATACATGGTTGATCTATAACTTATTCAAGGGTTCATGCATCACATGAATTGCATGTACATAACTGCAACCATTAACTAGTACACCTTCCAACAACCTTTAACATTAAGCAACTACAAGGAGCTTAATCTCAAGTAGTTCATTGCTTGTTTGTAACAAGATGCTAACTAACTATAGCTTATAAAGTTTGCATAGGTATTTGTGCTTGTCGACAAACAACAAGACTATATGTTGCCTTGCTAACTTGTTATTAATTGATATACCAACATTCTTGTGGTCTCAAGAATTTCACATATTATCTAATAACCAACAATGCACATGAGCTATAAAAGTGTAATATAAGGATAAGGTGATTGTCTTCAACTGTACTTTCCAATTAGTGATAAAGCTAAACACCACATTGGAAAAATCCAACATTCTCATTCCTTTCTTACTAACTAAGAATTCATTTTGACTAATCTAGAACACATAGTGTAATAATTATATGCCAAAGAAATGGGTCTACGTTTAGAGAGAGGAGTAATTAGATGCCAAGAAACTTTGGGTTTTGATGTACCCACATGCACATCAGTTGACACCTCCTATTAGATTTTATCTCTCTTCAGGATCGAATAAGCATTGTTTTGAATCTAAAATTGTTATTAAACCCATTTATAACTAATGCGTGGAATCACTAAGAAGATCTTATTATACAAACACAATGAGCTAAAGATCAACTCACCAAGTCCATGGATCAAATCAGTCCAAGAAAATCAAGTCTCCTTTGAGGAATTTTGTCAAACACCACAAGTGCGTCCTTCCACATTTTATCCGCACGCAGCATCCATAGATCGAGATGTGTTTGTCATTACAGTCATTCGACACACACCATCACTTGAATCAATCAATCTCAACATTAATAGCCTACCTTCATCTCAAATTCAAAGAACTAACTCTCAGCTCATAGAGCCCTAATATCCGTCGAATTCCCAAGCAAGAGACTTCAAATTCGTCCTAAAATGAGCTGAAGAAGTCTACGTCAATAGAAGGAGCTGGTGCTTCTTCTCCAGCTCAGTGGAGATGCCGTAAATCTCAAGAGAATCGCCGTTACTAACCACCACCTTGGTCCCTTTGACTCTTTTGCTCGAAGGGGCTAGACTTGTAGCTCCTTTTGATTAATTTGTTGACTACCACTGGAGCCATCACCGGAACTAATCATTAGAGATTTTGTGTCTAGGATTGGGTTTGGATCGCAAGCGAAGAAGGATCTCGTGAGGCTCAAGAGAAGAGAGGGAAATATATGAGAACTCTTAGAGTGAGAGAGAGATTATAAACATAACAAGGTTAGTATCTTAACCTTAGTTTAAAATCTTAAATATATGGTTAATGATGTCCCTACTAACCTTAGTCATTTTGCATCTTAACCTCTCTTTAATTGAAATCTCTTTTACATGTAGGTCTATGGCATTTTCACAATTATCCCCTTCACCAAAAGTTAATTACATGCAAGCTCTTATTTTCTTTCTTCAAAAATTTTTAAACCGCCCACTTAACTCCAAAAATTTCGAAGGAGCCCTAGAACTTCAAAACTTTGCCCAGACATTAGTATTTGTCCCAGAAAAGTAAAGTACTAATCCGAACAAAATAAACGATGTACAAAAATTTCAAATTTTACCGGAATTTTCAGAGTGTTTATTACAATTTAATTATCGTTTTAGAGCTTTATTGAAAGAAATTATGAATGTACTTGTTTCTTTTCTTATCTTTAGGTGAATTGTGCTATTTTGGATAAATATGGAGGGTAGGGCCTTTTACATGACTTGCTTTTTGTGTCTTAATAATCACATTGTTTAATTAATGCCTTCTTTTCAAACATTAGATAAAAAATTAGAAGAGCAAGAAGCCCTCTAATATTATCAATTGCTTTTATTCTAGAGAATTATACGGAATTCAACTATGACTTTGTATATAAATATTGTTTTTGAGAATCAAGATTGTATATTTTTATAATTTCTCTCTATTTTCAGGTTAATATATGTTAGTATATTTGTCAAAATGTTAATATGACAATAATCAACTCCCCATTTTATATAGATAAATTTTATTGTAGACAAATCCAATTAGTTTTTAAAAAATAAATTATTATCAAATTTTTAATACCAAAGTGCCATTTATTAAATTTTATAATAAACACTTTTACATAAAGCTCTCTTACAATGGGATTTATATAGTTAATTTATATTTACTATTTTAACAATAATCAACTCTTTTACCAAATACCAATTATTATGTAGCAAAAGTGGGCTACAAATTTAATTTTTCTAAACTATAGGTTTTGTCAACAAAGTATACCGAAAGTTTTGTACTTTTGCAAAATGCTCTCATAATGTAAAATTAGTTTTAGAAAATTGTTGGTTTTGTCTACAAAAGTTGACACTTTTACGAAACACCCTCTTAAAAGCTAAAATTAAAATTATAAAACTACCCCTTTATATGCAAAAATGACCAAAAGTTAGATATGTTTGCCAAAAAATCATTGTAAAAAATTAAATTAGTTTTAGATTATCACCGGGGTTTTGGCAAAAAAGTATAAATTTTTGACATTTTTACTAAACTAAATTTCCATTAGATCACATCCCAAAATTTATTTATTAATTTAAAAAGGAAAAAAATTTATCTCTCTTATTTCAACTCTTATTATAAAGAGCTTGCTTTTTCATGTTGAGGAACCACGGACTTATATTTATTCATTCATATTATGGTTATAGATTTACAAGAGCTTGTTTTAACATGATGGGATAAATGAGAAGTTAAGAGGAGTTCATAGTAAAAATTTTATAGTTATGTAAAATAATAAAGGGTAAATTTTTTAAAAAAACATGTGGTTTCACAGATTTCCATAATAGGGAAAGTGCTTTTTTTGAAAAAAAATTTATAGTTTCTCCAGTTAACAAAAAAGGAAATACTGCTAACTCTTATTACTTGATGTTAACGATTAACAAAATTTTTATAACCATTGGTATTTCTAACATTTTAATTAAATATTTATATTTTTCTAAAATAGAATCTATACATAAAAAATTAATTATTATTATTTAATATTATCGGTCTATATATAAACATTCAACATAACTATATGTACTATGATAGTGGTAAAAGCGAGGAGCTGCATAAATCGACCGCGTGGACTAATCTCATCCTTCCATCCAGAATAGTGACCTCCTCGAGTTTACACCTAGAATCACCCTTCTTGGGAAATAGAAGAAGAGCAACCGCCTCGGTTCCGTCAAAGCAGACCTCCTCGGGTAATAAAGACTCACCTCTTCGGATTCTAGAGGCTTTGCACCCTTAACCCGGAGAAGGCGCAACAAACCCCGATCTCACAAGCTACGACAGGAACCGAAGGACTTAAGCCCTTTCTAGAAGGAATTGCTGTTAAGACCGTTGGGATCTAACTGAATGCCAACCTTGCATCTAGAAGCATCTGGAAGAAAAATGAGCTGTCACCTTAGCTGGCTCCAGCTGGCACCCACGTGGTCTATTAGAAGCTAGTCCACTAGCCTCAACGTGGCCTATTGAAGGTGGCTTACTCCCCAAGCAACTCTTCCCCCTCAGGAGCCTATAAATAGAGGAGCTCACCAAGTCGTCTTATGATCGGTGAAGCCCTGCCGCTCCAGAGAGCCAAATTCCACAAATCTTCCACAAATCATGTATTGTCATTAAGTTGATAATGAATTCATCTCCATTAATGGAGATCTACCATGGTTTTCACCCCGATGTGGGGTTTCCATGTAAATCATGGTGTTTTTTTCTTCTTTTCTGAGTTTTTCTTCTTCGATCTCTCTCAAACTCATCCAAATCAATCATCAATCAATCTATAAATTTAATTGTTGACCTAAATCTTAGGATCTCCCTGATTTTTGTGTCAACAATTTGGCGTCGTCTGTGGGGCAGCTTGGGCCGAAAGCCATGGCGATGGCGAGAAGATCAAAGGCAGAGCCAAGCTCAAAGGCAGAGAATCCACGCGCTACTTGATCGTTTCTACACACATGGGAAACCCCTCTCCACCCAGCTCACCTCCATACATTCTGCTGACCCTACTCCCGGGATGATGGAGATTTGAGAGGAGAGGTTCAAATCAATGGAGCACCCGGTCAGCGGATCTCACACAAAGCAGCTCCTAAGCGGTGGAAAGTCATGTTTCCCAGGCGATGGTACCGAAAGCTTTCTACCGACCGGTAGAGAGCCGTGAACGATCGACAGTACACTCACCGCGCCGATGAGAGCTCTCTCCAAGAAGAGGTAGGACCCAAAACTCTTCTTCTAAAAGTTCTGATTCACCTCGCTTGGAACGTCGACGGCGTCCTCGAGCTGACAATTCACGGAGAAGGAGGCAGGACTCCTCTCCAAGTGGTTCCATGTCACCCAAACCACGCCGGAGGCACCGGGCATCCCGGTGACTTTCGCTGAGGCGTTACTCCCCGAGGCGCTCGCAACCCCATCATCATCGAGAGGACAACTCCCTAGGGTATCATTCACCCGGTGGTCACTCGACAAGGCGCCAATCACCCAGGCGCCATCAATCACCTGGAGTGTCTCGCCGAACCCATAATGATGGGACAGGGAGAACCCTGTCCCGTATGTCGAGGCTGTATTCTCCTTTTGTTAGGGGGATTTGGGAGGCCCCTTTCCCGAAGCACTTCCGCACCCTTAATATCAGATACTACTACAATGGGACCATTGATCCTCATGAGCATGTGGGCTGATGCTTGCATTGAGATAATGGACAAGCATGCGATGAAGAGGTTACGTACGTGCCTTCCCGAAGACCTTAACTGATATAGCCCATGACTTGTTAAGAAGCCTTCCATTGGGGTCAATATCAAGCTTCGAACAGCTAACTGACATCTTCTTTTGCCGATTTGCAAATTGCCAAAGGCAGAAGAGGAACCCGTAATGCTTCTCAGATACAAGCAAATGGAGGGTCAGAGTCTTCGGGACTACCTAGATCGCTTCAACAGAGAAGCAGCTGGGATGAACGATCAAGACTCCATAATGGTTGTGGGCGTAGTTATGGATGGTCTTCGGGAATGTCCCTTCCTGGACTCCATTTCAGGGCACGTTCCTAAAAATCTGTCCGAAGTGATGAGTAGGGCCACGCAATTCATCGCCGCTGAGGAGTTCAAGACTAGGTGAAGGGCGGGGGCTCTACGACGAGTTAGGGAGTTTCAAAAAGAGGAGCCGCAACGGGAATAGTACAGAAGACCTCAAGATCCTGAAGAGATGATAGACCCCCTCACTCGGATGATCGAAGACCTCAAGATCCCCTTAAACAACCAGTGAAGGCGAGGTATGAGAACTGCACCCGCCTCATCACCTTAAGAGAAAATGTTTTGATACAGATCCAGAACAAGAAAATCCTGAAGTAACCCGAGCCAATCAAGGAGTCTGGATCGATGAGGAAGAGCAAGAAGTATTGTGCCTACCACCAGATCAAGGGGCACAACATTGAGGATTGCGTCCAACTCAAGGACGCCATTGAAGATCTAGTCAAAGCAGGAAAGCTTGATCAATTCCTGTCGAAGAAGCCAACTGCAGTAGAGAATCCCTCACAACAGCAAGAAACCCCCCCAAACCCAGAAAATCTTGATATCAAGCTTTACTTTATTGCGGAAGGTCCTGGATGCGGAGGGGAGAGTTCTTCCTCCAGGAAGTAGTACGTGAGAATGGTTGCCTCAGTCCAGGAGGTATCTCCATTGAAGAGGAACCGTTCATCTACTCCCCATGCGCTTCACCGGATGAAGACCTCCGTGGGATCTATCAACCATATGACGATGCCTTGGTGGTAAATATCAAGGTTGGCGTTTTCACTATATATAGACTCCTAGTTGACATGGGGAGCTCAGCCAATATCATCTTCAGGGATTGCTTTGAGAGGATTTAGATTAGGAAGGAGAATCTCAAACATGTTTGGTGCATACTGGTGTGCTTGACGGGAATTCCGTCACTTTGAGAAGAGCATGATCACTCTCCCGATGACGCTAGGCAAACTCCCTCGATCGGCTACCGCGATGATAGACTTCTTGATTCTACGGTGTCCCTACAGCTACAATGCAATAATGGTGAGGCCCTCGCTATGCAAACTGGGCGCAGTACCATCCCCCTACCACAAAAAGCTGAAGTTCCAAACTGAGGAGGGAAATAGGGAGGTGAGAGGCGACCATGCAACTTCTTGCCAGTGCTATTCCACTCTATTAAGACATCAGATTGGAGAATCAAGCCGAGCTGTAGAAACACTGACTTTGGAAAAGCTCCAGTACGAGGATGAGAAGAGAGAAGCTCGCCGCCCTATTCCAATAGAGGGTCTGAAAGAATTCCCTCTTGATGAAAGCCTTCCCAAGAAGACTATACGCCTCAGGGAAAAGCTGGGGCTGGAAAAGCAGAAAGAGCTCCTCTCACTGATTCACGAGAAGGAAAATCTTCGATATTTTACAGGCTGCCGAGGAGATACCTGGGGTTCCTCGGGAAGTGATCGAGCATTGACTCAATGTCGATCTCACTGTCAAGCCAGTCGTTCAAAAGAAGAGGAACTATATTCCAGATAGTCTCACGGGGGCAGAAGAAAAGGTAGATAAACTTCTTAAAGCAGAGTTCATTCGGAAGGTCCAATACCCCGAATGGATCTCAAATGTAGTCATGGTAAAGAACTCCTCCAGAAAATGGCGAATGTGTGTAGACTTCACCAATCTCAATAAAGCTTATCCTAAAAACTACTACCCTCGCCTCTCATTTGATAATCTAGTAGATTGTACTTACGGATATGAAATGCTTATCTTCTGGGCCAGCGTTTTTAGGGATATAACCAAGTCACACGATGGCGAAATCCGATTAAGAGAAAACATCCTTTATTCGGTTCCGAGGTACTTATTGTTTTAAAGTGATGCCCTTCGGATTGAAGAACACGGGAGCTACATTTCAGAGGTTGGTAAATAAAATCATCAAGAAGCAGATTGGGAGGAATGCCGAAGCTTATGTAGATGATATATTTGTGAAAAGTGTAATAGCCAAATACTATGCCTCGGATCTGAAGGAAACATTCGCAGCATTACGGGCTCACGGAATGAGCCTTAAGCCTAACAAATGCGCGTTAGATTGTTACGATCGGGAAAGTTCCTCGGGTTTATGATTACACACCGAGGCATAGAGGCGAATCCCGAACAAATCCGAGCCATCATGGAAACTAGATCTCCGAGGATTATAAAGGAAATACAAAGCCTCAACGGAAGACTTGCCGCCCTTGGGAGATTCATCTCAAGATTTAGGGAGAAAAATCTTTCATTTTTCCGAGCCTTGAGAAAAGCACCTAAGGTGGAGTGAACTGAAGAATGTGAACAGGCATTAAACCGGCTGAAAGATTACTTACAGTCACATGCCCTCCTGGCGAAATCGAAGCCAGGGGAGGAATTACTTCTCTATTTGGCAGTTACTGATTCGGTTGTCAGCTCGGTCATCACCAAAAATGAAGGGGGATCCAAAAGCCAGTCTATTATAGGCGGAGATCTTTGAGTTGAGGTACCTTCCCTCAAGAAGGCGGCTTTACGCCCCTTATTACATCTGCTCGGAAGCTTCGGCTATATTTCCAGTCTCACAAGATCAAAGTTCTCATTGACCAATCCCTGAAGCAAGTACTCCACTGCCCAGAGTCCTCCGGGCGTTTGACCAAGTGGGTAATCGAGCTCGGAGAGTATGACATCAGCTACGAGCCTCGGACAGCAATAAAGGCCCAGGTACTTACAAATTTCATTACATAACTCACCATAACCGATGGGGGAGATTCAACCGAAGAGTTCGAGGCTAGGGAGGAGAATATGCAGAAGTACAAGGAGATGGTTATGAAGCTCATTGGTAGCTTCCAGAGGGTTCATATCAACAAAGTCCCCAGGGCGGAGAATCGAGAAGCTGATCTCCTATCAAAATTGGCGACATCTGAGGCAGAAGTAAAGCATCCCATCAACATTCAGTACCTCACAGCGAGGATAATCAAATGTAGACCGGTCGAGGAGCTTCTTGAGATCGCTAATAAGGTATGTTGGATGGATCACATATTAAATTACCTCCAAGATAATATACTCCCTCTAGAACGGAAGGAGGCTGTACCGGTCGTTGTCCGGCTGATTTCCATTCTGACATAATCGAAGGGCAACTCTACAAAAGATCCTTCTCCTTGCCATACCTGAGATGTTTACGTCCCTCCGAGGTGAAATATGTCTTGCAGGAAATACACGGAGGGAGGCAGGCAACCACCTCGTAGGAAGAGCCCTAAGTCACAAGGTACTTCGGCAGGGTTATTACTGGCCAACATTGGCCAAAGATGCTGTCGAGTTTGTTCAGAAGTGTGATGCGTGCCAGCGTCACTCAAATATCCAACAGCGTCCATCAGCTCACTTGCCTTCAATTGCAAGTGCAAGGCCGTTCGCTTTGTGGGGAGTTGATATCCTAGGTCCCTTCTCTGTAGAGCTAAGCAGATGAGATTTATTATTGTGGCGATTGATTACTTCACGAAATGGGTCGAAGCCGAGCCATTGTCATCTATTACAGAGAAGGCATGTGAGGCATTTTTGTGGAGGTTGGTACTCTGTCAGTTCGGGATCCCAGTAGCCTTCATAACTGACAATGGTGCTTGATTCGCAAATCACGACCTTGAGTCGTTCTGCGATAAGTTCAACATTGAGCATAGGCTGACTTCAGTTACACATCCGCAAGCAAATGTCTAGGTGGAAGTAACCAATAGGACTCTTCTACACAGTTTAAAGACAAGGGTTCTTAGTCATGGATCTTCTTGGGTAGAGAAGATCCCAAGGACCCTATGGGCGTATCGGACCACTACCCATACCCCTACGGGAGAAACCTCATTTGCTCTTACATTTGGGGCTGAAGCTGTGATCCCATCTGAGACGAGAGTACCAAAGCCTCGCACGCAAGCTTTTGAATGCGAGAATGGGGGCGGCTCGAGGAGGAACTTCGATCTCACGGAGGAGAGGAGGGATGAAGCCGATCTCAAAGTGGCGACCTATCGCTTGAAGAGTGAAGCATTTCTATGATAAGAAGGTGAAACAAGTAACTTTTTCAAATTGGGGATCTAGTCACGAGGGTAAACAACTTGATGGGAACAAAGCGAGCGAGGGGCCAGCGTCGGATCCCAAATTGGTAAGGACCATATATTGTTCAAGAAATTGTAAGGCCTGAAACATACTGGCTCATTAGGATGAATGGGAAGAGATTAAGGCGCCCATATCACTCCGAACATCTTCGAAGAAACTATCAATAAAATTGGTCCTTCAATTTCAATTTCTTAAGAATAGCATTTTTGTTACTTCAGTAAAAACCTTCTTGCAAAAATAACCCTCCTCGGGAAATAGCTTTAAGCGTTTTGATCGCTTGGCAATAACCCGCCTTGGGAAAAAGCTTTAAGCACTTTGATCACTTGGCTACAACCCTCCTCGGGAAAAAACTTTAAGTGCTTTGATCGCTTGGCTATAACCCTCCTCGAGAAAAAAAATCTTTAAGCGCTTTGATCGCTTGGCTACAACCCGCTTTGGGAAAGTTCAAGTGCTTCAGTCACTCGACTATAACTCAATTCGGGAGAAGGTTTAAGTGCCTCGATTACTCGACTTCAACCCCCCCTCGGGAAAACTTATAAGGACATTTTAATTGCTAGATTAGGGCATGAATTGAAATGCAACAAAAGAATTCATTCATTTGAAGACAAATGGAAACATACTTAAAAGACTCTCATTCACGTACAATTCCAATTTAAAATTCAAGTTGTGGGAAGAAAGTGAAATGCGACAATACAAGAATTGTAATGAAACTCAAGAAGGAGGAACATCACTTTTTTTCATCAGGAGCAGCAGAGAGATCAATAGGAGGAGTACCAGCGTTAATATCGTCTTCAGCTCTATCCTGAACTTCTTTAGGGGGAACATCCTCCGCACCTGTGAGGCAGAGAAAGAGTTCAAGTAAATAAAGTCACTTGGTGCGGCATGAAAGAAAAGGGAGAAAGGTTGAAACAAAACTATTACCTCTCTCAGTTTCGCCCTCCTCGTCGGAAGAAGGGTCATCTTGCTATTCATTGTCCGACTCAACGTTGGGATCTTCTCCAGCAAGGACCTTAAGCCCCTTCTTGTATGTCAGAGAGGAGAAGTCTACTGGAAGGGTCTTCAGTGTTTCCTTGGGAGCGATGCGCAATGCTAGTTCACGAAGGACTTCGGAAGGCATCGAGTTCTACCGACAGAAAAACCCATGTAGTATCCTCCGAATTTATCACTGAAATAGATATCCTCGGCCTGTTTGATTTGGTCAGCGAACAGAGTTAAAGTCTCCTGGTGAGAAGCCTCTTCCGAGGAGAGATTCCCTATTTCTTTTCGGCAATATCTGATGAGGCGGTTACGATTAAGAACAAGAGATTTGGCATTTAGGTCTCCTAGGAGCTTCTTGTTCGCTTCCACCAGAGTTTCAACTGCACCTTTGTTTGGGTCAGTTCCAAGGTCATCTTGTTGGACGTCTCCCTAATCTGCACCCACTTCTCCTCGGCCAACTTATACCTGCCTTCAAGGGCTTCTTGATTCTTAATCATCACATCAACAACAACCCTATAGGTCTTTAGTTGTTCAGACAAGGGTTTAATCTTCTCTTCCAGCCTCTTCTTCTCATCAAGGAGACTCTGACATTGGACAGTAGAGGAGTCCAAAGAAGCTTGGATTTTATCTTTCTTAGCCTTCAAGGCCGAGAGCTCTTCTTTGAAGTTAAAATCCCCTTGAGGAAAGAGGAAAGCGCGAGGCCGAGATCCTTCCTCTCTCTTCTAACAAAGCGGTACTGCAGCCGGAAAGAATACTATTCTGTAGTGGGAAAACTATCAAGTATTAAACAACGCAAGGGAGGAAATGCATTGAAGTACTAAGTAAGGAAATACTCACGAAGACCGCAGTTATGCGAAGATGAGCGGCCATCTCATCCTCTTCCAGATTGTCAAGCCTTGATTCCGTGTCCTCGGAACGAAGCAGCTCCAAACTGAAAGCCACAGATTCTGGGTTGAAGAAAAGGCTATTGAGTGGATTTAAGTTCATTTCTGCCGAACTACTAGCAGCAGAGCCTTTTCCTTTCTCTCTAGCGGTGGAGCTTTTCCGCTCAGGAGGAGCAGTAATCGTGATCCCCGCAGGCTCTTTAATTCTCACTTGGCCCCTACTGGCGTCTTGGGAACCGGCGGAGAAGAAAGCGTTCTTAACTCCCTCGAGAAGCGAGGGGAAGCGGAAGGGGATCATTGGCCTTGTTTAGAGGCCCTTTTCCGAACAAGCGGCCGGGGACGGTAGCCGAAGAAGAATTAACTCTGGGACTAACGAAAGCTGCCTCGCGAGGCGGTGCGTACGGCGCCGTCATCCCCATCCTCAAGAGGAGTCACTATTGGGATCTGCCCGATGACTTCAGGGGCGGGAGCAATGGGGACGCTTACCTTCTTCACTACAGTCCTCCTTATAGGTCCCCTTAGCTCTATCACGGGGGCTCCCGAGTAGTCTGCCCTAGGAGCTTCATCATGCGCCTCGGGAATGGTATTAGGATTCTTTGCCCCCATGACAGCTCTCTTCTTCTGAGGGGGGTCTTCGGTTGGCTCGATGCGGGAGCTCTCCTTCCTCTTCTTCTTCTCCAGTTTTGATGCTTTCAGTTGTGCCTCGTTTTCTCTAATGCTAGATAATAAACTGCCCGGGCGGCTCGGGCATTAGCCGGTCTTTGATCTGTAGAATCAAAGTAAGAAATTGAATCAACTATGAACCCGATCGAGTGTTCAGTAAGAGGAAAGAAATTTCAGGATGAGCCATACCCAAGGCAATGAAGAGGCCGCTGGCTTGGAGGATCACCGAAGTAAGATATGTATCAACCCGAAGGTTAAAACACTCTAAAAGTTTATTATATTCCCTTTCTTCATTAGGGGTAAGATCCCTCTTTTCCATTGGATGAGATTTGGGAGTACCCCACTTAGTTCGGAATGTGAAATTCTCGGAACTAAGGACAAAGAAAAATTTGGATTTCCAACCTTTGAGGGAAGACGTTACAGGACCAAGGAAACGGAGGTTCGGTCGAGCTCCAAAAAAATACCAGTCAATAGACTTCTCCCGGCTCAGACCGAAGTAAAACTTGAATCGATCTACTGAGGTTTTGTATGCCATATATGGAGAAATGACGATAACAAAACCACAGAGACATCTCCAAGAATTGGGAGCTAATTGAGAAGGACAAATCTCAAATTCATTGAAAATGTCAATAAAAAGTTGAGGAAAAGGAAGCCTAAGGCCACAAACCAAGGCTTCGTAGTAGACAACAATTTCTCCTTCCTTTGATGGAGAGCTACCACGCTCGGAAGCTTTGGGAATTCTATAACATAAAGAAGAAGGAATTCCTAAAATACCATAATCTACAGCTATTTGATTGATCATAGCCGGCGGGGAAGAAGACATAGATATTCAGACGAGCGAGTGTCTAGTCTCGGTCTCTTAGAAACAAATTGAACCACATAAACAACACCCTCAGGAGACAAAACCGGAGACCGAACAGGGGAAGAAGGAGGCATCGTACCTGGAGCCATCTATGAGTTCTCTAAAAGTGGAGATGAATCGCTACTTGAAGGCGCTCCAAGACGGTAGCGAGAGAAGAGGCGAAGAAGGAAGCAAATCTTTGACAATTTGGGGAGATCTCTTTAAATAAAACTCAATGCGGCGTTGCGATATCTTAATGCGTCTTGATGCGACTTGTGAACCGGATTCACCCTCAAAGAAACGGATAATCTAAGACGCCCATTTAAATTCAAAAATCATGAGGTCAGGATCAGAGCACGGACTCGAGCTCCATCGGATGAACGCCATGGTTAATGATGGGACCGGCCACCATGCTAAGAAATCATCATTGCTTTGAACAACGAACGCTCTTGGAAAGACACAACGATGCACTAATAAACACATCGCGTTAAAAGAACCTTACCGCCAAAAGGAACGAATGGATGCCACGTCAGTTAGAGAAATTAACTCCAGATCGAACGCGACCTTGTAACGCAAGATTCCCAAGAAATGGGCAGCCAAACAATAATCCATCCATATGCTTAGCTAAGCACCAAAGAATACTTACTTGGGGGACTGAATGATAGTGGTAAAACCGGGGAGCACGCTGCTCGACCGCGTGGACTAATCTCATCCCTTCCATCCGAGCGGTGACTTCTCGAGTTTACACCTAGAATCACCCTCCTTGGGAAGCGGAAGAAGAGCAACTACCATGGTTTTCGTCAAAGCGGACCTCCTCACGGTAATGAAGACTCACCTCTTTGGATTCCAAAGGCTTTGCACCCTTAACCCGGAGAAGGCGCAACAAACCCCAAGCTCACAAGCTACGACAAGAACCGAAGGACTTATGCCCTTTCTAGAAGGAATTGTTGTTAAGACCGTTGGGATCTAACTGAATGCCAACCTGGCATCTAGAAGTATCTGGAAGAATGATGAGCTGTCATCTTAGCTGGCTCCAGCTGGCATCCACGTGGCCTATTTGGAGCTAGCTTACTAGCCTCCACATGGCCTATTAAAGGTAGCTTGCTCCCCAAGCAACTCCCCTACCCTGGAGCCTATAAATAGAGGAGCTCACCAAGTTATCTTTAAGCTCTGGATGATCGACGAAGCCCCTCCTGCTCCAGAGAGCCAAATTCCACAAATCTTCCACAAATCATATATTCTCATTGAATTGTTAGTGAATTCATCTCCATTAATGGAGATCTACCATAGTTTTCACCCGATTTGGGGTTTCCACGTAAATCACAGTGATTTCTTTTTCTTTTAGAGGCCTACATAATCCTCCCAATAAGATGCGTTATCTCACTTCGAGTATGTTGAACAGGTTAGTCGAGAGGCTAGCATTCTCCTCCTTCTTCTTAAATTTAAGGGGTTCCTCTGAAATTAATATTTTCTCTTCCGTTTATCAAGTTTTACCAACATGATTTTGAATTATGGACCTCCAATTTAAATGTTGAAGTCCCACTTTGAGAGAAAACAAGGTTTTTGTCGTTTTGGCTCGTTTTAGGGTTTATTCAACATCTTCTCTAAATCACCTATTCATGTGTTTCTTGCATGTTTTCAGGTGGTTTTTTTTGGTCGTTTTGGTTCGTTTTTCACGTGGTTCTTGCATGTTTTCCCAGTGCTCTTCGATCTGTGATTAAATTTTTTGTTTATTATTCAATATCATGTGTGTTTGTCTCTTCTTAACCATAGCAAATTTTAGTTTGACTCTAATTGAAATTTTTGTTGATTTTGGTTGAATATATTTTGCTTACTAGATTTTGTTTTTTTTTTTTTGGGTGTAATGAGTGTAGATGTGAATATTAGTGTGACTCTAATTGCATTTTTTTGTAATTGGGTGTTAATTGATTTTTGAAACCTTTCGTGGAGGACTGTGTTTTGTTTGATGGGTGATTTTAGATGGGGTATTGGGTCTCTAATTGTTGTTAACCTAAATGAAATCAAATGTTTGTTTGATATATTGTTGTATTTGAAATAATTGTCATATAATCTGGTTTGATAGGTGATGAAGGTGGTTGACAAGTGTTTTGCCAAATGCATTGAATGTGAAACTGTGACTCATCTTCAATGTGCTCTTTAAATGGTTTTTTTGTAGAAAAAGACTCTTAGGCTCAGAAAGCAACTGCTAGACTCCTCATGCCACAATAGGATATGCATCTGCAGATTTGGTATGTTCTAGCTGGTTGAGAATAGATTCTCATTTCGTTTTTTTTCCCGTTGATCTAACTCGTCTGAAATTTTTTGTAATAGGTTTTTCTTTTGCTTTTCAAATTGGTTTGGAAATTTTTTGAAAATTTATCTTTTTTGTTTAATGATTTATTGCTGACAATTTCTTGACTTGATATAGTATTTTTTTGCTTATAAATCTTTTGATTATTTGGTTCAATCTTTGGTTTTCAGTTATGTCTATTTTCTATTTTGTTCCTATGAGTAGTTTATTTAGCCATTAACTTCAGTTGCAATTGTAGAGCTCAGTTATTTTGAGATTTTGAGATTTTGAGTTTCTGTTTTGTTTGGCATTCAGTTTCTTTCAAATATCAAAAATTAAAGTAGTAAAGGTGTGCTTAGATTTCCTTAAAGTAATCAAGGATGAAGATAAGCCAAAAAAAAAATGAAAGAAAAAAAAGAAAAAAAAAATTTCAGATCCTTATAATATATACATGACTGTGATTTTTCTTCTTAACTTGGAGTCTCAGTTATAGATTGGATTTCTCTTTTTTTTCTTAAAATTCTTGTATATATATAGAAGATTGTTTTTTAGCCTTGTTGGTTGTATTCAAGTGTTATTTTCTTATATGTTCTTGTCATTTTTTCAGATTCTCTTTTATTAAAATGTGTAAGAAGCTATTGTCGATAGTATATCTGATTTTCATTTCTCTAACATGTTGATGTGTTTTTTTTTTTTTTAAATATTGTATTAAAATTCTTTTGTATTAAAATTTTCATAGTTTACAATACTACAATATTTTCTAAATTGGAAGAATCAGAATTTAAATACGTGGATACTTTAGCGAGTATATGGTTTCTGATTATATAGGAGGGACTAGACATATTCTAAAATGGATCGGAGAAGGACCTCAATTTTGATGAACTAATAGAGTTTATCCATGAGTTGGTATAAGAGAAATAGTCAAGATCCACAAAAGTTTGGTCAATGACGGTGATTTGGAGAGGTCCTTGGTTTTAGTATATGATGAGGAGTCCACATTCTTTGTTGCTTGAAGAAATGCATTGTAATTTGGCGATGTTGAAGTTTATGTTGAGCACATTGTAGCGAGGGGAGGAAAAAATGCTTTGCTCATATAAATACAAGTGGGGAAAGCATGTGGCTGAAGGGATGGAGCCTTCATGGAATACAAATCTTTGCTAGGTCGAAATTGATGAAGTTATAGCCTAACATGTGCTTTCGAGAGGCACGAAGATCACGAGATGTGGAAGCATTTCAGAGCCCACATAACCTACAGGCAACCACAACAAATGGAAGAGAACCAAAAAAAGGTGTAAATGATGACAAGGGTACTATGTTACCTGATACAGAATATAGTGAGGATGGAGAAGAGTTTGACAACAACAGTTTAGATGCGTACTCAGAAGATGAATATTGGTCTACGTATGATGATGAAGAGTACATGGAAGTTCAACAAAGCACTAGGCAGTTGAAGGAATTGAAGAGTTTTGAGAAAATAAAAGCGAGGGAAAGTAAGGGGATATCAACAGCAATAGTTGAACGAGATTATAATGTTAAGGAGCCTGTGGGTGGAGAAGAAGGTGAAAGCGATTCGATGGTAGCATGGAGTTTTGACAACTTACGAGAAGGCGGTGAAATTTGAGCATGGAAAAGTGGTGAAATCTAGGACACCTTTCTTTGATGTAAAAAGTCGACACCTCATTTCCAACTTGGTATCATCATGTAGAAGTCTAGAAAAATATTGAGCAGTGCAATAGTGAAGCATGCCATTACAATGAGGGTGGGATATTGAAATAATTAAAATTATAAGCAAAGGAGTGCGAGGGCAAAATGCAAGGACCCAGATTACCCATGGCTGTTATAAGTTGGTTTTGATCAAACTTCCTGCAATTACAAGATCAAAACCCTAATGAGTGACCATACCTGCAACTGGATATTCAAGAATAAAAATGGTTACTTCTAAGGTTTTGGCAAGACGTCTGCTACAAACAAGGAAGGAGACAACATTTATGATGATGTAATTAAATATAAGAAACGGAGCGAAGTGAGAGGTTAAAGTTGACGTGACAATGAGCCAAAGTAGGAGAGCCAAGATTCAGATTATAGTTGAGCTGACTAGGGACTATAAGGAGGAGTATCACATTCTTTGGGATTATATGCAGCAGAACTCAGGAGAAGCAGCCCCGGAAGCTCTATGGTGCTTAAGGTGGATAGACCTGATCAATCTGCAGACCCTGTATTCAAAGATTTATACATCTATTTTGATGCTTTTAAGAAGGGGTTCCTAGTAGGCTGTCAGCGTATTATTGGCCTCAATGGTTTCTTTCTGAAAGGACCCTACAAAGGAGAGGTATTAGCTGCTATTGGTCGAGATGCAAACAACCAAATGTTTCCAATAGCGTGGGTTGTCGTTAAAGTGGAGAACAAAGACCGCTGGCGATGGTTCCTACGACAACTAATGGAGGACTTTGGTATTGAAAGTGATGGGTTGGCATACACGTTTTTGTATGACCAACACAAGGTATCACATTTTCCAACCCTCTTATGCTTTATAATAATTTTCTCACTTAATTACTTCATGGTAGTTTATATCCACAGGGAATTACTCGTGCAATAGAAGAGCTCATGCCTCTGGCTGAGTACAGAAGATGTGCATGCCACATTTATTCCAATTGGAGGAAAATTCACAAGGGAAAGGAACTTCATAGGTGTTTCTGGAAAATTGTGAAAGCAAACATACCTCAAGATTTTGAAATCCTTTTAGAAGAAATTGGAAACAAAAGTGAGAAAGCAAAGGAAGAAGACCTAACTTGAGGATCCCACCAATGTTATGGTCAAGGGCATTCTTCAAAACGGCATGCAAGAGTGATGTAGAGGAGGATAACTGTCAGAGACATTCAACGCAGTTATATTGGAAGCAAGGCATAAGGCCATCGTCTCAATGCTCGAGGATATAAGGGTAATGATGATGAGATGGTCAATGACAAGGAGGGAGTTCCTTGGAAAATTCAAAGATAAGTTAGGGCCTAAGATTTGGGCAAAAGTTGAAGAGAGCAAAGAGGCAAGTTCAAATACGTACCAGGAATGGAATGTTGCCCAAGGCTACAAGGTTTATCAAGGTAGTGAGCGGTATATAGTAAATATTGCGGAGCATATATGCACATGTAGGAAGAGGAACTTGAAAGGCATACCTTGCGCACATAGTATTTGTGTGATAATGTTCAGAAAAGATGATATTGAGGACTATGTTTCCGAATGGTATAAAATGGAAATGTTCGAGTGGTTATACTCACATACCTTTTAGCCAACCGGTGAGCGGGGAAGAAGTTGTAGCCGAAGGCCAGGATATCCTCGATCTGACTACCCCCACTCAAGACTTTGCCAAGAAGACCCAAGAAGCTTCGGAAAAAAGAAACTTGGGTGGCGGAGAGTTGATCAAAGTTATCAAGGAAGGGCAAGAAGATGACCTGTAAAAAATTCTTTGCGGTTGGACACAATGCTAGGGGTTGTATTAAGGCTGCGTTCATTTGCCCGTAAGTGGGGGGGAAGTGGGTGAAGTGGACCGACTTCACACACTTTTTATGTTCATTTGCTCGTAAGTGGGGGAAATAGCACTTCCCCCACTGCAGTGAGTTCCCCAGACTTAACTAGGGTGACTTCCCCATTTTTAAAACTAAAGTCACCGAAGTGGGGGGGGATATAAAACCCCACTTCAGCGACTTCGCCCCCCACGAGAGAGTCATCCCGAACTCCATGAATCCGTGAGGAGTCTCCGAACGCGACAGCACTGGGTGACCGCCCGGACGGCAAGCACAATGCTTTGTTTAGCCACGGATCTCGAGCCGCACGACGCCTCCGTTTCGCCGCCCAATCTCCGACCGCGACGCATCCTCCTCGTCGTCCAAACTCCGACAGCGACGCCTCCAGATCTCCTCTAACCTTCGACTGCAACGCCTCTAGATCTAGCTCAGGTACCTCCATGTCTATCTTCCTGTCTCCCTCTCTCCCTCTATACCTCCATCGATCAGAAATGGTGTTTGTTCTTTGCGATTTTTAGGGTTTTTTAGATCTTGATTAGGGGTTTCTTTGGATTTTGTTTTGATTCTTTGATGTGTGTTGTTTGAGAAGTGATTGGTGGTTTGATGGCCTGAAAGCATTTTGTTATAAATTAGCTTGTTTTCTTGATTTGGATGAGTTTTGGTGGAGAATGATTAGATTTTGATGACTGAATTGTGTAATTTTGTTTGCCTGGAAGTTACTGGAATTGAAAATTGGTTCCCTTCGTTTGAAATTAGTGGATTTTGAGTTTAGCTTAATTTGAGTGTTTGATTTAGTTCACAGCCTGATGTTCGCTCAAGAACTTATTTCTTTGGGGAAAAACCATGAATGTGTTGTATATATCTACACGATTTCGGAAATACACAAATTGAATGAAATTTATAAGATTTACAATGGATCATAAGTTATGCTGTTAACTTTGCTTGGTGGATATATTTTAATTGACAATTAATTATCAGGAAATTGTGATTTATTGCCATGTTTACCCAAGTCGCCTCTTAAATAAAAATTCTGGCCTATATCTGAAATGTTGATGTTCTCTGTTGGATGCCCAATGATCAGATCTGATCTTTGAGCAATCAAGCACTGACGCATTCACTATGCCATTGCTTGAATTGAAGTCCAATATCCTATAACAACATCTGAATTAAGCCAAAAAGGATTTATATAGAAGGACAAATGAATTATAAGTTTCATAGGGTTGTGTTATCCTGGAATCTTATCTCACTATATGAGGTGTGTTAAAAATGTTGCTTAGACTTGGGAACACTGCATATTGTTTCCTAAATTTTATAGGGAAGTGTATTTTTCTTTTGTTTGCTTTGGTACCAGTGATCATCAGAAGATATCAAGTATTTCCCTGCATGGACTACTATTATTGTTTGGTAAAGCAACATATGGCCTACTAGTGAATATTACATTGGATTACGATCTGTAAATTTGAGAGTTGAGTAAAATTATGTAAGTTAAATGGATTTCTATCAGGTGACATAGCTGGTAATAAGTTTATGTTTGTTGTTCTTATTTCATCAATATATAACATTTAAGGAAGTTGCATGATATTTTATTAACACTGATTCTGTCAACACATTATGTAAAACCCGCCCTGAAATAAATAAAAATTTTTATTTATTTAATTCTCAGAAATTATTAAAGGGAAATTTAATATAGTAAACGATGAAATTTGGGAAAAATTTCTAAGTATTAATCGAGCCAGATTAATAAAATATTAATTAATTCAGATTAATTATTGAGAAAAACAAACACACATTCGAAACCCAGGAAAAATGGGTCTGATCGAGGATTGAGAAACACCAACTCGTGAGGTTGCAGTCGGCGCCAATTATTAAAGCTCGTGACCAAGAGGAGAGAATGAATAAAATATAGTTTTTATAATGACTTAGTTAATTATAAGAGGGACTTAGGGCTTCTAAGATTTTTAAAGATCAATTTCTATCTATGATCTTGCCCTTCTCCTCTCCCACTCCTCTTTCCCCCTTCTCCCTCCCTTGACCGCGTGACAACCGCTCAGAACGACGCCCGCCTCTCCGGTGAGGTGCTCAACACCGGAGAGCCTCCTTGACCCGCACACCGTCAGGCCGGACCCCCCTCTGACGCTGCCCCCTTCCTGCGCGCAAATGGTGCCTGCGCGCGGATAGTGAGCCCCCTTCCGGTGAGCTTTTCCCCCAAACGGAGCCATGATCCGGCGTCCCAGCTGCGCGACCCGAGCCCTGACAAGCTCCGGCCAGCGACCCCAAGGCATACGCCGCACTTTTACGCCGCATGCGTGCGTCGCGTCGGGCCACTCGCGGCCCGATTCGCGGTATGGCGACTTTGGCGCCACCTGCGCCCAGCTCCGGCGGCCCCTTGCGTGCGTCCTCGCGGTGCCGACGACCTTCTCCATCCACAGCGACACCTGCGGCTACCCGGCGTCGGCCGGATCTAGAGCCCCTAACTCCGGACGGTTTCCCAAACGATCGAGAGGCGGTCATTGGTCTCACGCCCAATTCCAACCCTCGACTCCGACGGAGAACTTTAGGAGCGCCGGCGAGTATGCCTTCAACTCTACACCGCCCGCGGATCTTGTTTGCCAACGAGGCGAGAAGAATTTAGTGAGATTACTAAACTTCGGATTATAGATTATGAAATGAATTGGTGGAAATAATAGGACAGCGAGATGAATGTTTAATTGGTGAATTAATTTGGATTCATGAATGGTTAAATGAACTAGAATGATAGTGATGTATGTATGTATGTACAAATTAAGGCCTAGAAAAGAGAGGATATGCTGCCAAAATTTTATTGAACATGGTTATGAATTGTTGTTGAAATGCCTTTGATGATTTCGTGATTTATGCTAACCAAGTGCCGCTCCTAGGCTGTGAGGAGATTATGAATTTGTTTTTGAGCTTATTAGGCTTGAATGTTTTATCTGAGATGCTTTACAGTTGCTTTGACAAGTCTTATGATCCCCAAATCTAATATGCTGCTATTGGTGGCTTGGAAGATCTAGAGGGCTCTTTGAAAACAAGAATAAATTCTGAACAAGTTTGGACAATTGTGCATTAAGTTATTTGAGGATCCAAGTGAATTCTATTTTTTTCTTCCATGGGGAGTATAATAGATAACAATGACTTTCTGCTCATGGATTTGATTATTATGTAATAGATTATGCATTTTAAAGACTGTAAAATTGCTGCTAAGAATTTGATTTTGGAGGTTCTCAGGAAAATATTAGTGAAATGGCTGCGCTTCAATTTAAAGTGGAAAATAAGCTCCCATGAATAGAGTTGCTAATTTATTTCTCCTTTGGACAACAATTATGGGAGTTTAGTAAGTTCAATTGCTGTATATTTCATCTACTGAATCTCAACAAGCACCTAGTACTCATTTGTAATTCTTGCTTGTAAACATAAATGACATATTTTCGGTATGCAGAATATTCTGCAGATATTGATAGTGGTATTCAGTATAATGCTATTACTGAAGTCAGAACTACACACATGATTGAAAATGTTATCGGAGGGATTAATTTAAGAGGACTATCCAATTGTCTTTTGTGAATTATATGTGCGATTATTATATCACAAGTGGGGTGGAATTACCCTCTTCTTATTGTTATCTTAGGATGTTATTGTAAGAAATAACCATGTGTAATTATCATTGAACATATAAAATAAAGATTGGTTCTTGTTTTAAATGAAAACTAGCTAATGATGGATTTCTTGGTAAATTATTTTAATTGATCTAATTCTGTACAATTTGTTATATAATATGTTGAATTGGAAGTCTGTTAACATCTAGTTACAGATGTAGGGTAAATTAAGATTTAAGATCAAGATCAAGAGGTTAATGAAATTTTGTAGGAATTACTATAGAAACTTCTGATACCCAAGGATTGAAGCTTTTGGGCAATTTTCCAAAAGACCGAAATTTGATTCCGATCGTCCGATAGTTAGGGAATGCATTTAAACTAATAAAAATGAGATGCTTGATAAGTGTTTTAGGGCCCTAACCTACTCGGTTATAATTTAAAAGTCGACATTTCTATAAACTCCCGATTTGGGTAATTAAATGCATGTAATGCATTCAGATTGTTATGAAATGTTATGTGATGAACATTTACCATGTTTAGGACATGGTGAGGTGGTCGAGGACCTGAGTGGAAGACTCGGACTGGGTAGGTCTTAGAAGCCAGCAATTGGGATATCACTTGCGGGTCTTTGTGAGTATTTCTAACTCATAGTATTCTCTTAATTCTTGTTGTTGTTGTGCTAGATGGATGTTGGAGTTCATCTTTTGATACCTGCTCTGTCTGTTGACATGTTATGCTTGTTACATTTATCTGAGCTTGTATGTTCTGATATGATCTGCTTTGAGTGTGATTTTCTATTTATGCTTGTTTGAGCTTTCTGATATTGCTCTGCTCAGTCTGTTGATACTCGGCTTGAGTATTCCTTCCTCCTACCCTGCTTATGATTTGCTTCTAGCCAGGTAGGCTCTCATCTCAGGAGGTTTGTGAGTATTCCTTCCTCCTACCCTACTTTGATGTTGTGCTCTTATTTCCTCGAGAGGTTCCCAATACGTATTCGAGATGGGTTTCCTCATATGTATTGGCTTTATATCTCAAGGAGATTGTTGCTTGCATGTTTTCTTATGCGTATTTGAGTAGAGTACTCCTTAGATACGTATTGGCTTCCGATCTCGATGAGGTCATTGATCGTTATATATTCAAGATGTTGCTTCCTTGGATATATATGTATACCTGTTGTTAGGTAATTGTACTAGTAATCTCTTACTTTCAGGCATGATACATCGGACGGATGCCCCGGCAGAGGGCGTATAATATCTGGCCATGAGCACTTGATGCTCCATCGGACGGATGCCCCGGCAGAGGGAGTATAATATCTGGCCACCTTGCTCAGTCAGAGAGCGGCATTTTCTGACCATGTGCACATGTATGCTATAGCGCAGTCCGGCTTAGGCTGAAGACGATGCCGATGGTGTCGTTGATGTCATAGACATCTTAGTATCACATATGCCAGAGATTGAGTACATCTGTGGATTTATCCACATTTTGCTTATTTGTTGATTGTTTGTGATGATTGCACTTGCATATTTGTACTTGCTTTATTATGTTCTTTGATTATGGCTTCCGCTCTTTTATTGTTTATGCGATCCTACTGGGCCTTTCTTTGGCTCATGCACTTGATGGATGTTTTTCTCAGGTGACAATGAGTAGCTAGGAGCGGGACTCAGGAGGGAGCTTCCGCGGGACAACCTAGCAGCGTCGGGGATATTTCGAGCTGAGGCCTTCTGGCCTCTATTCCTTTCTAAGTGAGAGTTGTACTTTTATTCAGGACCTGTATAGGGCCTTTGTATAACCTTATACACTTTCTTTCCGCTGATTAATAATTTTAACTCTGTTTTATTTATCTGCTTGTGTTACTAAGCCTTGCGTGCTTATAGAGGTGACCCTATAAGTACGCGGCGTCTGTCGCGTGCGCCGAGGCCCGGGACTTGGGTTTGGGGCGTGACACATTATGTTCTTAGTCAATTCTTCATTGATTCCATTATAATTCAGGGAATGAGAATAAATGACTCTTAATTTCTTTGATTCATTGTTTTCTTTTATTTATTAATTTCGATACCTACCAAGCTTAACATAGCTATATATCTTTCTTAAAAATATTATCAATCATCTAATTTAGCATGAATAGGATTCTAATGTAGCTACCATTATGTTCTTGTCTGACTTCCTTGTAAATAAATGTTTAATGTCTAGGATGGCTAGGGATAACTTGGACGATGTCATGATCAGCATAAAATATATGGGGTGGAGATCCTTGTTGTATGCATTACTTATTATGTTAAGGACATTACATGAACAAGGGGATACTACTCAAGGTTTGAGAATCCGTGACAAAGTAACAGAGGATATATGGCATGATTACAATTGACGTGTGCACGCTTAGAATGTAACAAATTATTAGGTTTTCAAAAATGTACTTTAATGAACTAGTTGTTGTGAACACACTTTAACTTTTGACTTTTGCCTGCTACTTTTAAAGCAATGCTTGTAAAATTTTCATCTCTTTCCTTGTTGCATGTTGTTTTATGATGTTGGAAATATGTGTTGATGGGAACCTTTAAAATTAATAGCAAAGTTGAATTCATAAGGTTATGAATTTGTATGCTCATTAAAGATTACTTACAGTATTGATGTTGGGATTTAGATGAATATTATATTAATGGTGGAAACATATTGATGATGTTTGTGAACCAGGTAACATGAATTTGTAGGATGGCTACGGGTAACTTGGATGAAGTTATGATCGGTATCAATATATCGGTGATGGTGACTTATGTTGCCATACTTATCATGTTAAGACGAAGAAAAAGACGACACACATTACGTTGGGAACCTTCAGCGATTAGAGATATCCATAGGAATGCGCATATGTGCAGAATATTGGATGGAGGTGTGCATAATTGTGTCGAATATATAAGAATGAGGAAGGACACTTTTCTAAGGCTATGTTATGTTCTACGAGGGCGTGGCCATTTAAATGATACTATCCACGTGTCCGTTGAAGAACAAGTGGCGATATTCTTGCATATAGTGGGGCACCACGCTAAGAATCGATCAATGAAAATTGATTTCATTAGATCAGGTGCTACGGTGAGCCCGTATTTCAATGCTGTGCTACGAGCTATATGCAAAATTAGAGATGAATTTGTGAAGCAACCCGGAGTTTCACTACATCCGGATATAGAGTCTAACCCACTTTGGTTTCCTTACTTCAAGGTATTATCCACTATATGTCCTTAGTTTTTTGAAAAATTTTAGTTTAAGTGTCTAATAAGTTCTAACTATTTAGGATTGCATTGGTTTCCTTGATGGGACCCATATAGATGCAAGGGTGCCTGTAGCTCTCGAAAGCAAATTCCAAGGACGCAAAGGGATCACACAAAATGTGCTTGCCGCATGTGACCCGGACCTAAAATTTGTATATGTCCTCGCTGGTTGGGAAGGCTCAGCAAATGATTATCTAGTTTTGAAAGATGCGTTATCCCTTCCAGCGCCGCATGGTCTATCGGTACCCCCAGGTTTAATTCCATACTAGAAATTGTCCACTTTTACCCAATTTTGCAGTTTAGA
This sequence comes from Dioscorea zingiberensis, assembly GCA_026586065.1. Lineage (NCBI taxonomy): Eukaryota > Viridiplantae > Streptophyta > Magnoliopsida > Dioscoreales > Dioscoreaceae > Dioscorea > Dioscorea zingiberensis. The sequence continues at coordinate 36,715 of JAGGNH010000134.1, forward strand.
GTTTTCACTAATAACTTTTCCATTATTAATGTTAGGTAAATATTACCTCGTTGATGCCGGTTACACAAAAACAAAAGGGTTTATCTCCCCATATCAAGGCGTTAGGTATCATCTAAAGGAACAAGTAGGTCGCACACCGACAGATGCAAGGGAGCTTTTTAATCTCCGACATTCTCAACTCAGAACAAGGATAGAGAGAGCTTTAGGAATTCTTAAGAGTCAGTTCAGGATTCTAGATTCGAGGCCATTCTACCCACTTCCTACACAAGTGGACCTTGTCCTTGCTTGTTGCGTGGTGCACAATTTCATAAAAGATATTGATCCGGGTGACACTTTCTTGGATGAAGAAGTTCCTACCGAAGAAGTTCTGACCAAGGATAGTCCAATGACATCACATGAACGAAGGGACATTGGACAAGGTTGGAGACTACTCCGTGATAAAATAGCAGAGGCGATGTGGCGTGATTACATTTCACGGGGGCACGCATAGATTTTCAAATTGTCTTAGGTTTTGCAAAATGTGCTTTTATGAACTTTAACATTTTGTCTCCATAAACCCTTCAAAATATTATTCCTTGAGTCTAATCTCATTTTTCTCTTTTTCTTTCTTTATTTGTTCTTTTGATCGATGTGTTTCTGAACTATGGCTCTGTTTATTCCTTTTGTGAAGAAATTGCTTTGTTTTTGTACTTTTTTTTATTAATTTTCTACAAGTTCCATCCTTTTTTTTTAATCTCAAGTAGTGGATGGTGTTGTTGATTTTTTTGTTCTATGATGAAATGAATGACTTATGAGAATTTTTACTTGTGTCTATGTTAATTCTATAAGAATTTACACTTATGAACTTTGATATTGTAATTATTGTGGATTAAATAAATGCATAAATAAAAGTAAGACAAATGTGACTGCATTGAATTTCCTTCACAGCTTAATATTGAGCTGGAATGATAAACATGTGGTATGACCAATCACATCAATGTGGTTTCTTATACACAGGGCACCTGGTTAAATTATGGATTTGTTGACAAAAGAAGTTCATTACTCTTTTATGTTAAATTACTAATCATCTCACAGATAAAGATGCCATACAACCTTATAAGATGTTGTTGAGCTCACATTTATTTGGAAGAGTGCATTTCTGGTCTGCCAGATTAGGTTAGGTAAGGTTGCTACTTATATTTGGTTGTTATGGTTTCTTTGAAGAACATGCTGGTTCTTCAGCAAATATGGTGGTAATTTTGTATGAAACATATAGCTATTAGTCACATGAACACCTTGCAGCTGCCTAACAGTGATGCATGTTGTATGTAGGTGCTGCCATATTCCTGAATTCCCATCAATGGTTTTCAGGTAGGTATTCTATGAAATGCTATTTTATTTTAATCCAACCGCATTTTAATTCCATGGTTTATACATGCTTTGTATCCTCTTTGCCTCCGTGTTTGCAAGTTGGATGATCTATTATTTACTAACTAATCTTTGCTAAAATTTGTACACCACGCTTGTGTGTTTTTGCTTTTTATATTTGGGAGTGTATATTAGTTGTTGAGAGACTATGTGCTCTATAATTTGACTTCATTGTCTTTTTTTTATATTGATTCTTTTGAGAACAAGGAAATGCAAAGATTCCTGAAGTTAAGACACTGACTACAAGTTTGTTGCAGGAACACAATAAGGATGTCGGCACCCCTCGATAATGTTGATGGTACCCAGCCCGATTCTTCTTCATCAGGCCACAAGCGCAAGGGAACACCAAACAAGAGATGGACTCCAGATATGGATAGTGTGTTGATCCCATGTCTTGTTGAGATGGTGAAGGCAGGGCTGAAGGTTAACAAGTCCTTCAAACGACAGGCCTTCGTTCAAGCTGCAAAAGTGGTCAATGATAGGTTTCCATTGGCCAATATCAATGTTGATAATGTGGAAAACCGGTTGTGGTCACTAAAGGTAGGATATCAGGAAATTAAGAAGATCATGAATCTGAGTGGCGTCGGATGGAGCGATTCCACGAGAAGATGTTGGTCCTCGAGGACGAAACCTACCGGGCATTTATTGAGGTATATAACTACCTTGTTGACTATCTAATCATGAAATTCTTTTTTTTTCTTAATCTAACTATCAACATCTTTTCATAGGGACATCCCAAGGCGAAGGATTATCTGAACAAGCCAATACCAATGTTTGATGAGTTGCAAATGGTTTGTGGCGACGATCACGCGACGGGTGAATTTGCGCGGTCGATCTTCCACCCATTTGGTGTCCCGGACCCAATATCTGAAACACAGCCTGAAGGAGATGATAACATGGAATCAGATCCTATAGACAACAATGAGCAACAAGAACAACCAAGGTCATCCACAAGCAATCGCAACAGTAGGCCTCCTCGGGCATCAAGGACCAGCAATGAGGATGTTATAATGACTGACATTGCTCAAGGTATTGGTCAAATGGCTGGTTCATTGAAGGGGTTGAGAAAGAAGAATTGGAAGGAGAAATTGACCGATGCTCTAGACACCTTGCAGGGCTACAGTATCCAGGATATGAATCTGTTGTATGTAACTTTGCGCAATGATAGGCGCCTTGCTGAGGACTTCTACCTGAGGACGCAAAGTCTACGTGAATATTTTGTCGATGAGTTTCTTGCTGAGAGAAGGGGGTCTAGGCCTTGAATGAATGGAATACTATGGACTGGATGATGGACTTTACATTTTTTTTTTGAGTTGTTTTCATGATTTGTATGAACTGGATGTTGTAGTTTTAGTTTGTACTAAGTTGTTCTAATGGTTTGTATGGACTAGGTGATGGAGTTGTAGTTTTCATTGACTTGCTTTCATAGTTTGTATGGACTTGGTTTGTTGCAGACATGTGTGTGACTTTGTTTTTATTAATGTGAACTCATACATTGTATGGACTTCAAAAATGTTTCTATAGCTATTGTCAGGCGGGTAAAAAGAAGCCTTGTTTACATAATAGATGATCCACATCTGCAATGAAATGGATTTTATATATCCTTTTCATTTTCATTTATGCAGCACAACCCATCTGTGATACAATACACAAAAAAAGTCATACTTGATGTGTTAGTATTATGTGATTAAAGCAAGATAAAAAAAATTAGATTAGATAATGTTATTTTTAATCTATAATTTGATCCACTTTACACCACATATATTTAAATTAATTTTAAAATAAAATAAAATTTTGAAACCAAATATTTCTTAATATACAATTAAATTATACTCATCAATGAGAGAATAATTAAAATTAAATGTAAATAAAAATTTAAATGATTTTTTACTTCCACCACTTTCGTCGAAATGAACACACTACGGAAGTGTGGCCCGAAGTGGTCTCACTTCCGGTGAAATGAACACAAAAAGTGGGGGAAGTGCCCACTTCGGTGCCCCCTCACTTTCGTGCAAATGAACACAAAAAGTTGCACTTCCCCAGCTTCCTTGAGTTCGGGGGATGTGGGACTTCCGCCCACTTCTCACTTCCGGCCAGTTACGGGCAAATGAACGGATCGAGAAAAGCAAAGAAAGTAGGCTTTTTTAACCTAAGTCAACATTCATGCACTGGTTGTATTCCTTACTGCCTATATTTCTCATTGGTATCTTTTTTCGTGTTGCTTTCGACCAAGCTGAAGTTAGTTTGGATGTTGGATGGACCATCTTTGAACAAGATTTACTAGTCATTTGTTCCAATGTGAGCTGAAGAACCTTCTACTAACCAGGTGAGAAAGAAGAAATACCATAAAAAAAACCTTGCAGGCAACATTGAACACACAATTCTAGTCCAAACCGGTATGATGAAAGGCTGCTACAATCAATTAGGGTGTCCACAGAATCTGTAAGTATTTTATTCCATACACTCTAACATAAGGTAAGAACCCTCTAAGATAATTTTTTTTTCTATTTAAGTTATTCCATACACTCTAAGATCAGGTCACTCTGAGATTTTGCTACATTTAATATGTTTGTTTGTTTATGTTCTACTTGTTTTATAGTAGTGGAAAACCAAAGTCTTGTTTTTTTTGTATTGAATGGAGTATAAATTTCTTTTTTCTTATCCTTGATGAGAATCTTTAAAGCTAATACCAGTTTATTTTAAACCTTTCAGGGGAATATCACAATGAAAGGATCTACAAACTCAATGAAGCAAAAGCCGCTGAATGAGGTTTGTAGCTTTCATAGCCTATTATAATCATCGCATAGACTGTAACTAAAACTAACTGTATTTAATGGGATGGAGGAAAGAAGTCCAGGAGGATGAAAGGAAGTGCTTCCAATACAGTCCTGCCCATGCAAGATAGTTGTAACACCCCGAATTTTCTAAATAAATGATCGGTTGATTTTCAAATAATCAATGTTGTTCATTAGTTATTAAAAATGATGTTAATTATTTTAAACCTTAGTTGAAAGAAAATTGGAAAATTAATGTGCTTAAAATTCAACTTCGCAACTATTGGGCCACATGAAGGCCTTATTGGGTCAGGTCACATGTACTTGGTATAGTGTCGAGGCAGAAGAATGGTATAAGCTGGCTAATTAATTGGAAACTTACAAAATATTAATTAATCTAGATTAATTAAGTGGGAGATACCGAACAAAAGTTAAAGTCTCGGTAAAGTAGATCTGACCGGGTCAAAAGCCAATAATATCGGATCTGCTATGGTGAGAGACAAACCCATTGATGTTACAGTACTCCCGTGCCACTCGAATCATTGACCCGGATTTTCTGGATCTGGGTTGATGAATTATTCAAGAGATAAAGCTGATTAAAGGCGATGTGACATAAAGTGGGAAGATAAATTAAATTAATTAAAGATTAGAGGATAAGTTTAATTAATTAAAGTTATAAAGATAAGGTTATTCAACCTATTAGAATAATATTTTGATAAAATGTTATTTAAATTAAAATCTTAATGTTATATATATTAGAGAATGAGTGGAGAGAGAGAGAGAAAAGGAAATCTCTCATCTCTCTCTCTTGATCTAAACCTCAGCCCATGCCTTTCCTATCAATTCAGTTCTCTCCCTACCCACGTCGGCGACTCCCTAACCTGCGCCCGCAACTTGCCCGGCCTCGCGCCGCCACCGCACGGTTGTCGGCCATGAGCCATGCACCAGCGCCCCCGCGCGTAACCCGCCAGCACCGACCGCCTCTCGGGCCGCCCTCGCCCGACCTTGCGCCCGGCTTCGGCCAATTGCCGGCCCGTTTGGCCCTCTAGGCGCCTCTGCCCGTCACAGTACACTCTGCTCAACTGCATCCCCTTGAAGGCAGCCACGAGGCTGCGCGCACCTCTGGCTGCCGGTACTTCTTCATTCCTTCATCTCACTTCGGCGACACCAATAGCTACAGCAAGCAACCGCACAACCCCTTGTGCGTATCTCGGGGTTTATTAGAAATGAGTTGTTTGGATGCGGAGTTGTGGACTGATTTTGGGGTAGGCTATGAATTGGTTCGTGTTATGAAATTGAATAGGTTAATAGGGCTATAAAGGGGTTAGGGTATGAGATCTATGAATTCTATGAATGTTTAAGTTAATATGGTGAATGTTTGTAAAATTTTGGAGCCCTATAAGTAGAGGAGGTGCTGCAGAATTTTCATGGAAAATTATAAGTGATTATGCCAATTAAGTCCTAGATATCATGCCTACTTGTTTCATGCTTTAGATAAATTGAATTTGGCTAATTAATCATGCTAAGGGATATGTTAGGATGTTATAAGCATGAGTAAGGGTAATATGGGCATGTCGTACATTTATCGTATTTTTTTTAAACGATAGAACGAAAGTTATGAAAACACGTATCTTGTATTTATCTAGTTATGATTATGATTTCTAGGAAAATGAAAGGTCCAACGAGAGCTGCGGATGGACCAAGTTAATCCTAGAACCTAGAAAAGGATATCATGTGAGTGGACATTTCTGTCAGTATTGTTTTATGCATGTATTCGCCATTGATTCGGTTTACGAGTGCTTCGTATGAGTTTTATATCGGTTTGTGGATGCCGATGGATTTTCTCGCTATGTTAGTATAGTGATTTCATACTTGATTAATTATTGTATGTTTTAAATAGCATAAGTAATTGTAAAGTGAAACCATAATTGGTAGAGATTGATCATTATATGTATCGTAGGTCGCACCTTAGTTAGATATGTATGAACAAGCGGGGCTCTGGATAGAGCCCAGATATGAAGTGTACGATATCGGGTTAGGAAAGGGACTTGTTTTAAATCGCCTTTTTAAAATAAAAATGTTTGTGAACATCATTTTTCAAATAAAACCCTTACCGACTACTACTAGTGCCCTTATCGGACACAAGATGTACGCTTGACGGCACATGTACTGTATATCGCTGGTTGTCATGTCCCGGGCTCAAGTACTATATACCGCTGTCTCGGTCATCAGGATTATGTATTGTATACCGCTGTTCCACTAATGGTAGTTGGAGTCCTTCCCGAGACATTCGAACTAGGGGTGTATGCTCATATAATACGAGGCCATTGCATATACATGATTATTATATGTTTGTAATGATTTGAGATTGCATATTATCTTATTCGGGTTTTCTGATTGGCTTGGTATGCTTATACTGATTTAAGATGATTATGCAGACTATCATGTTTTGTATCTAAATATGTATATATACTATTATATTAGTACAGGTTTTCTGTTGAGAGACAGATATGTATCATTCTTGGCAGAGTTGTCTATACTCTCTGAGCTCGTGTAGCTTATTCCTCTCCTATCATGTTTTTACCTTGCAGGATTTAGACAGTGATCGTGTGAGGAGTGACGTCTAGATTGGCTCTGGCGTATCTCTACTTTTTATGTGTCTTGTTTATGTATCAGACTTATTATTAATCTTTCGCTATATTTGGGGTCGTTGTCGCCCAAGACTATCATATCTTGTACTATGTTATGACTTCGGTTATGTTAGACTTCCTATGTGTAACAGGTTATGTTTTATAATAATTTAAGTATTTGGAGTATATTATTTATTATCCGGTTTATTTATACAGTCTTAGGTACAGGATACACTCCTGACTTAGCTAGTGTGACATCTGTCTCAGTAAATAGATGGGTGTTACATTTAGTGGTATCAGAGAGGTTTGCTCCTAGACCTTAGAGTTCTAAAGGTAGTCAAAGCCTTAGGGTGAGAGTCTTTGTCAGTAGACATAATGAATTAGCTGTTCGAAGCTGCTAAGTATTATTATGTCTTTTAACTGACGTGTTTGATATTGTAGAATGACACCCAAGAGACGTGACCAACCACCCCGCGTGCCTCGTGAGGAGCCGGTCGAAGAACAGGTGGAAAACCCTCCTATGGGAGCACCAGGAGGTGGGGATAAGGAAGGGGAAGCGTTCCAAGCCCAATACATACAAGGGTACAACCCCGGAATGAACCAAGCTTTCGAGATGTTAGCGCGACACCTAGACGCAGCAGCATTTCCACAACCTCAACCGCAACAGAGGAATAGGGATAAGGACTATGTTACTCAACCTCGACATATGGAGTTTAACCATTTCTTCGACACAAAGGACCCTGGTGAAGCCGAAGCCTGGATCAGGCAGATGGAGATGGTGTTCGAGGCTATGAGGATCCACAGAGAGGATAAAATCATTCTGATTGCAACTCTTTGTTGGGGCAAGAAACTCTGCTATGATGGGAATCAGCTCAACTGCGCACTCCGAGGTCTGGTGTTTGGACTTGGGCCGATTTTAAAAGGGCCTTTTCTAGGACGTACTCGCCTTGAGTTTATTGGGATGCAAGGAGGGGAGAATTAATGTACCTGACTCAGGGAAACATTACAGTGGTTGAATATGAGGCCAAATTCACTGCTTTGGGCCGCTACATACCAGGGATGGTGGCGGATCAATATGATAAAGGTCGGAAGTTCGAGGGAGAGACTTCGTGATGAGATAAAAATCACTGTGTCTGCGACTTGATTCGAATACTATGGAGGTATAGTTGAGTTCACACTACGAGTGGAGAGTGGTGTGGTTTAGAAAAAACAAAGGCAGGATAGATGAAATAAGAGGAACAGCCCGAGCTCCCAAGTAGGAGGAAGCTCAAGACCCAACAAGAAGAGCACCCGATGCTTGATAGCGATGCTTGATGGGTCCTCTTCAGGAGGGACCAAGAGAGGAAATCCACAATGCCCAATTTGCAGCAGGTACCATTAAGGAGCTTGCGGTACCAATGTGTGCTTTCACTGCCAACAATCGGGGCATTACAAGAAGGAGTGCCTACTGTTGACTCAGGGGAGCAGGATAGCTCCATAGGCCTGTGCTGAGAGTCAGAGTCCGCATCAGGCACATGGTTATTTGGTTGTGGACAGCTCTGGAGGCAACCGAGGAGGGTCTTCTAGAGGAAGGTCTCAAGGAGGAAGCCGTGGGGCCCCATCTCAGCTGCAGGCCCAGGCGTTTGCAATGATGTAGCAACAAGCTGTGAACACTCAAGACGTCATTGCAGATACGGTGCAGATTTTTAATATTGATGCCTGCATTTTGATTGATCATTGTTCTACACATTCCTACATTGTTACTTCTTTTACATTGCTTGAGAATGTGTATGCTACTAGATTAGTAGAACCAATGATTATGGCATCCCCCATAGGCAGTTCATAGAGATGATAAATAGTGTGTTTGCACCCTATTTGGACTAGTTTGTGGTAGTTTTCATCGACGACATCCTAGTGTATTCTCGAAACGTGGAGAAACACATCAACCATCTTAGGATAGTGCTACAAACTCTAAGGGAGCGGCAACTATACGCATAACTGTGTAAATGCGAGTTTTGGCTGGAACAAATCAACTTCTTGGGGCATGTTGTCTCAGCGGCAGGAATTTATATGGACCCCCAGAAGATAGAAGCAATAGTGAACTGGCAAGCCCCAACCACTATCAAGGAAATCAGAAGTTTCCTGGGGTTAACCGGTTACTACAGGCAGTTTGTAGAAGGATTTTCTGCGATCGCCCAACCTATGACGAAGCTGCTGAGGAAGAGCGCAATGTTCGAGTGGACCGAGGATTGCGAGCAGAGCTTTCAGGAGTTAAAAGACCGATTGGTGTTTGCTCATATTCTTATCTTACCTACATCTGGAGAGGGTTTGAAATGTATAGTAATGCTTCATATCGGGGTTTAGGGTGTGTCTTGATGTAGCAGGGCAGGGTTATTGCCTATGCATCTAGACAACTCAAAACTCATGAAGTAAACTATCCTGTGCATGATCTGGAGTTATCGGCTGTAGTCTTTGCTCTGAAGATATGGCGACACTATCTCTATGGTGAAGTCTGTAAAATCTTCACCGACCACAAGAGCTTGATTTATTTGATGAGCCAGAAGGAGTTGAATTTGCGTTAGAGGAGGTGGATAGAGTTACTAAAGGATTAAGATTGTACCTTTGAGTATCACCCTGTGAAGGCAAATGTGGTGGCCGATGCCTTGAGTAGGAAATCTATGGCACAGTTGGGGATCACCAACCTTACCCAACTTCATGATTTAAGATCCATTGGAGCTCAACTTTCGGTAGATGAGCTAGGGGTGTTATTGGCGAATTTCCATCTATAACCGACGCTGATTTCACAGATTAAAGAAACTCAACGTCAAGACTTCATATTGATGATATTGGCTGCAAGAATGCAGGATGGAAGGGGTGGCGACTTCTCCCTATCTTCCGATGGAGAAGTGATGTTAGGTACTCGACTATATGTACCGAACAATGAGAGCCTTAAACTACAGATTATGGAGGAGGCTCATTGCTCGGCTTATGCTATGCACCCGGGAAGTACTAAGATGTACCGCAACATAAAAGAGAACTACATCAAGAGGAAGATGAAGAAGGAGTTCGCTGATTATGTGGCTAAGTGTCCGATCTGTCAACAGATCAAAGCTGACCACAAGAAGCCACCAGGGTTGCTGGTACCCTTGGAAATCCCGGAATGGAAATGGTAACGGATAGCGATGAACTTTGTGACTAGCCTACCTCAAACCAGTCAAGACAAAGATGCTATCTCGGTCGTCATTAATAGACTGACCAAGTCGACCGATTTCTTTCCGATCAAGACAACGTATTCTTAGGACCAATTAGCACGGCTACACGTGGAACAAATTTTTAGGCTACATTGAGTACCCATGTCCATCGTATCAGATAGAAACCTATGATTCACCTCACATTTTTGGCAGAGTTTACAGAAGGCCTTGGGGACAAGGCTGAATTTCACCATGGCATTCCACCCGCAGACGGATGGGCAGTCGGAGAAGACTATACAATTACTTGAAGACTTGCTTCGAGCCTGTATCATGGAGCTGCCTGGGAGCTTTGATGAGAATCTGGGGCAGCTGGAGTTTCCTTATACAACAGTTACCAGAGTAGTATCGGGATGCCACCTTACGAGGCACTATATGGTAGGAGATGTAGAACTCCGCTTGTTGGGATGAAGAAGGTGAGCGGAAAATACTTTGCCCTAAACTAGTACAGCAGACCGCAGAGAAAGTGAAGTTGATTAGGGAGCGGCTAAGGATGGCCCAAGATAGGCAACAAGGTTTTACTAATAACCGCCATCGTGACCTAGAATTTGAGGTGAAAGACAAGGTATATCTGAAGGTATCCCCTTGGAAAGGCGTTCTAAGATTCCACAAGAGTGGGAAGCTTAGCTCGCGATGTATCGGGCCTTACAAGATTGTGGATAGAGTAGGTCTCGTAGCCTACAAACTTGTACTACCAGAGGAGCTGTCAAGGATCTATGATGTATTCTATGTATCGATTCTCCGAAAGTGCCTCTTGGATCCAAATCAAGTTCTGACGGAAATGACCGTAGAGTTGGCTTTGGATTTGAATTACGTAGAAGGATAGGTACGTATCCTAGACAAGAGAGAACAAACATTGAGGAACAAGATAATACCTCTGGTAAAGGTATTATAGAGCCATCACCAAGTTGAGGAGGCCACTTGGAAAAGGGGAGATTAGATGAGGTAACAGTACCATCATTTGTTTTAGGTATCTATGTATGGAATTTCGTGGATGAAATTTCTTAAAGGTGTGAGAATTGTAACACCCCGAATTTTCTAAATAAATGATCAGTTGATTTTCAAATAATCATTGAGGTTTATTAGTCAGAAAAAATGAAATTAATCATTTTAAATCTCAATTGAAAGAAAATCAGAAAATTAATGGGCTTAAAATTCAACTGCGCAACTATTGGGCCATGGGAAGGCCTTTTTGGGTCAGGCCACATTTACTTGGTATAGTGTTGAGGAGGAAGAATGGTATAATCCCGGTTAATTAATTCAAAACTTACTAAATGTTAATTAATCTAGATTAAGTAAATGGGAGATACCACACAAAAGTTAGAGTCCTAATAAAGTAGATCTGACCAGGTCAAAAGCTAATAATATCGGATCTAGTCCAGTGAGAGACAGAATCGTGATGTTACAGTACACCCCTTGCCACTAGAATCATTCACCCTGATTTTTCGGATCTGGGTCGATGAATTATTGAAGAGATAATGCTGATTAAAGGCAATGTGATATATAGTGGGAAGATAAATTAAATTAATTAAAGATTTAGAGGATAAGTTTAATTAATTAAAGTTATAAAGATAAGGTTATTTAATGTATTAGAATAATATTTCAATAAAATATTATTTAAATTAAAATCTTTATGTTATATATATTAAAGGATGAGAGGAGACAGAGAGAGAAAAGGAAATCTCACATCTCTCTCTTAATCTAAACCTCAACTCGTGCCCTTCCTCTCCTTCAGTTCTCTCCCTACACACGTCGGTAACTCCCTTACCTACACCTGGCCACTTTCCTGTGCCTCAACCATCTTGCCAGTCGCCCCCGAAGCCGCACACTAGAGTCCCCGCACCTGAGCCGCCCCATTCGGCTGCCGGACGCCACGCCAACCAAGAACCGCCTCTGAGGCTGCCAACGCCACGGCTAGCCGGCGGCGCCGTTCGACTCCTCTGCGTGCCTCCGCCCTGTCTGCACGCGGTAGCCCTATCTGCAGCCCCCTTGATGTCTCCCTGAGGCCGCGTAACACCTGAGCACCGGCTAGCCTTCTCCTTTGCTCCATCTCACTCCCGCGACACCAATAGCTCCGGTGAGCCGCCGCACAACCCCTTGTGAGTATCTCGGGGTTTATTAGAAATGAGTTGTTTGGATGTAGAGTTGTGGACTGATAAGTGTTCAAATGAGCATACTTTCATATCATTTTCCTATATGTTTTGCATGTCATTTTAAAGGATTATGGCCCTCTGGTTCTTAAAAAGCTTCATATTGTGGTAAACAGGGCATATAGAAGCCACTCTGGGAGAAAGGAAACATTTTGAGGTGAAAAAGAGGCCAAACCAGCACTATTCTGGAGCAAACGGGAAGTCGTAAGGGGTGCATACGGCCGTATGCTACTAGACATAGGTAATGGCCTACACATCAACTTTCCCTGGATGGTATACACCTTGTATGAATCCATACGATGTGTTATATGGCCGTATAATAGTTAGTATATATACTCGAACCTGCACCATATACTAGTTGTTATACGGCCATATACTTGGCACTGATCTTCATACGGGGTGTTATACGGCCGTATATGAGCCCGTATATCGTAACCCTCTCTTATACTAGGGACCCAAGAAGGCGTCTAAGCGTCATTGTCACTCCTAAAACCCTAAGTTGAGGTATAAATAGGAAGTTTTAGGGTTTAGGAGGGGGAGGTGTACTTTGGAGAGAGTTTATCATTGAGATTAGGGATTGGGGGTCTTCTCCCCCTATCTTGGAGAAAGAGGGAAGGAAGGAGATAGAGAAGGGGATTAATCTTATAGAGCTACCGATGGTATTCTCTATCATGTCTTTTTAGATTGTATTCTTGTTGATTTGGATTGGAGTTCTCCATTAATGGGGAACTAATCTTATAGATACTTGAGTATGAGAAACCTTTGGATATTGCATTAATGACATATTGATTTCTATGTTTTGATTAATTGGATGTATGCTTGAATGTATATTGGATGTTTTGTATTGATTATGATCTCTCTACGTTGAGGGATGCTAGGAGAGATTACTTGGGTGCGATACAAGGGGTAGAGCTAGCGCCTCCTTGTATTAGGAACATGCTCCATTAGAGAGGGTTGTGAGTACACTAAGAGATTCAGGTGCTAGAAAGAGAGAGACTATTTAATACAATTTAATCCCAAAATCCTTCCAAGATATAGGTTCTCTTGAGCTTAAGACAATCCTAGGAGTTATCCAATCACCTCGGGAGAGGGGTTACATATAATTTAGGAACTCTTGGCACAAGCATCTCCAATCGTCTACATAGATTTCTTTATGTATCCTTAGATTTAAATCCAAAGGGGACTCATGCTTAAGTAACTCCCTCTCATGCCATAGTTTTCTCTCAATTAATTCTCGATTTTCAAAGTTTGTCTCCAATCTTTTAATTCCTTAGATTTAGACGCAAAAACCACCAAATCTTTGATAAGACTAGATAATAGAAGTTTAGTTTACACTAGTAATCTATTCCCTGTGGGTTCGACACTCGACTCTAATAGTCTATTTACTACTTGATCACGATCGGTGCACTTGCGGAAATCCCGTCAAGTTTTTTGCGCCGTTGCCGGGGATATTTGATAAGTGTTCAATTGATCATATTTTCTTATCATTTTCTTGTATTTTTTACATATCATCTTCATAAATTATAGCTTTCCAGTACTTGAAAAGCTTCATATTGTTAAAAAGGGCACATTGAAGGTGTTTCGATTAAAAGGAGACTTTTGAAGGCTTTTTGGGGGCAAAAACGTCAAAGTTAGGAGCTAGAAAGGACCTACAAATGGCCCATACATTAAAGACAAGTTCCTCAAAGATTTGGAGCCAAAAAGTGGCTTTTTGAGAGGCATACTGGCTACTATACGGGCTATATATGGGTCTTATGCTACATTAATTTCAGCTTTTCCCATATGGGTTGTACAAGCCATATGGGGTAGAATACGGCTTGATATACGGCCGCATTAAGGGACCTGTAGCCCATACGGGATCTCATATGGCCTGTATGACTCGGGGAGCAAATTTGCAGGTATATATAGGCCTGTATATGCCCATATGGAGGCCGTATGGACTATTTTTTGGGCCCGATTTTTACTCAATTTTTATATGGTTTGGCCCCACACAAGCAATAAAGAGAAGACCCATATAGATACCAATCTTTTAGGGTTGAGGAGGCTATCTCTTGGCCTTTGGCCACCTCTTTGGCCGACTTGGAGATCGAGGGTTTGGTCTTGAGCAACATTGAAGATCTTTGGAAGACCTCAACGGCTAGGGCTTGAAGGAAGAACATCTCGAGAGGTATCAATCATCAGGAAGAGGGGAGATCCATTGGAGATTCACCACCGGAGAATCGTGGAGACTAGAAGGGAGCTTTTATTGTTTATTTTCATGTCTTTACTTTGTTATTGCTTGGATTTATGTTCCTCTTCTATGGGGAACTAACTTGTTAAGTACTTGGGTATGATGAACCCTTGGATTATGTATTATGTTATGGCTAAAAACCGGCGTCGCCATTAGGATCGACACCGATCTTGCCGAATTGTTAAGAATTTATATTTAAGGGACTCAGATCGTAGGAGAGTTAATTATTCAAGACAGAAATATAAGACACGCCTATTTTACGTGGAAAACCCCATAAATCTGGGGAAAAAACCACGGGCCTCGCTGAGGAGGCAATTCACTATGCATGAGTTGGGCATAATATTTAGGGTCCTCTTGGAGAGGAATACAACAATTTAGAAAACCCAGAGAGAGGCTGCCTCCTACGGAGCCTGTCAGAGAAATAAAAGAAGACTGGAATATACATCACCGGAATTCAGCAGAGAGGGAGTGCAATTTGGCTTGGCCTTGAAGATGATCGGATTTGGAGCACTCCATTCGGTCGGGTCGAATTTGACTTGGGTCGGAATTGACTTGGCATTAACTTGGGGTCTGAAGTAACTTGGGGTCGGAATTGACCTTGGGGTCGGAATTAACCTTGGGGTCTGAATTAATCTTGGGGTCGGAATTGACCTTGGGGTCGGAATTAACCTTGAGGTCGGAATTAATCTTGGGGTCGGAATTGACCTTGGGGTCGGAATTAACCTTGGGTTCCGAATTGACCTTGGGGTCGGAATTAACCTTGAGGTCGGAATCGACCTTGGCCAAGAAAGAGAAAAGATTCACTGAGATTTGCTCTTCTTTCCTGAGGGTTGCTCTTCTTTTCTTGGAGGCTTGGAGAGAGAGAGAGATGTCCTTCTTTTGTGAGAGAAAGAAATAGAGTCTCTTGAGGCCTCCTCCCTTTGGTCCAAGAACTTCTCTATTTATAAGTTGTTAGCCCTCCACCGCCTTCAGCTTCCACCGCCTTTAGCCTTTCATAACATGGCCATTAAGTTTTGGACTTTGGTCTTCATGACTTAGCCCTTAAGTCTTTGACTTGGTCTTCGTAGTATTGGCTTGGTCTTGGATGTGCTACGTGTCAGCGTCTCATAGGCTTGACCATTTTACCCCGTATCATATTATTTTGATGTTAATTTCTATGTTTGTTTGCTTGGTTGGATGTTTGAATGTCTATTGGATGTTTTGTATTGATTGTGATCTCTCTACTTTGCGGGATGCCCGGAGAGATTACTTGGGTACAATACGAGAGCTAGAGCTAGCGCCTCCTTGTATTAGGGACATACTCTATTAGAGAGGATTGTAAATACGCCAAGGGATTCGGATGCTAGAAGGAGAGCGACTCTTTAATATCACTCATTCCCACAATCCTTCCAAGATTTAGGTTCCGTAGATCCTAATGCAATTCAAGGAGATTAGTTATCCAATCACCTCGGGAGAGGGGTTGGATATAATTTAGGAACCCTTAGTTCAAACATCGTCAATCATCAACATAGTCATTTTCATCTATCTTTTAGAATATAATCCAAGGGGGATTCATTGCCCGAGTACCCCTCTTCCATGATTGATTGCCCCACGATTTCACCTAATGATTAGAACATCACCAAATCTTTGTTTAGACTAGATAATAGATGGATATTTTGTACTAGTATCTCTTGGCCCTTGTGGGTTAGACATTTGACTTTTTATAGTCCACTTTATTCCTTGATACGACCCGTGCATTTGCGGAAATCACATCAAGTTTTTGTCGCCGTTGTCGGGAAATAGAATTACTAGCTAGGCTAGGATTTTATTATTTTAGTCATTTATTTTCCTGTATTATTTTCTTTTATTTCTTTTGATTTCTTAGATACTCACTTTTCCCCCTTAATCCTACTTGCGAGGGAATTGTTACATGACCAGTAAGAAAAACAAGGAACTACTTGAAGAAGATAATGAGATTGAAAGAACTCTACACCGAAGGTTGAGAGAAATAGAGGCGCCACCTCTGGGTCCCACTTTACAGTCAGAAAACTCAGTTACAGTTGAAGTTGGCACTGAAACTGAAGAAGCGCCCAACATGGCTGAAAAAAGGCAAACATTAGATGAATATGAGATATCTCATTATACAGGGGAAGAATTCAGAATCCACCCCCCAAATGTCAAGATCAACACATTTGAGATCAAGAACACCACGATGAATATTCTCCGAAATTCAGCTCAATTTGATGGAAGACCGGATGAAGACCCTCATGCACACATAGCAAAGTTTCTTCAGATTTATAACATATCCAAACCGAATGGGGTCTCCAATGAAGCCATTAGATTGCGACTCTTCCCATGGAGTTTGAGAGGGGGAGCTTATAGTTGGCTGACTTCACTTTCCCCCGGTTCAATTCACACATGGGCTGACATGCTTGAAAAGTTTCTTGGCCAAGTAATGCTGCAAAGCTCCGATCGGAGATCAATGCTTTCAAGCAAAATGAGGCTAGAACATATACTAGAAGAAAACAGAAAAATAGCTAGGGAAAACTCCCTCGCTAAATCATGAATTTCCGTCGCTAAAATAATTCAAGCCAGGGTTCGTCGTAGTAAAGTTTCCGTCGCTATTTTGATCCTAGCAGATATTTAGCGAGGGAATTGTCCGTCGCTGACTATTAGCGACGGATTCTATCCCAAGCTATTTAGCAAGGGTAAGGAAGTCCCTCGCTAGTCCTCGCTAAACTCTCTCCCACATCCCTCTCCATCCAATAATTTGCAAAGACTTAGATCATTGTTGCTATTTAGCGAGGGAACATATTCCCTTGGTATTCCTTAGCTTTCTTCCCTCGCTGATTTTTCTTGTTAAGATTTTTTTTAATTTATTCCCTCGCTATTACCTAGCTATTTCCTTGCTAATAATTATATTTGGCACCAATATAAATTTTTATTTATTAATACCCTATAATACAAATTTAGCTGCCAACATAAGTATCTGGATTAAAATTTAAGCTTAAATATCCATCATAAGCATATAGAAAAAAAATACAATTAATGCGACAAATGAAATTCATATTACACTATTCAGTTTTCAAGGTTACACAAGATTCCCATCCACTTCTCCTTACAATGTCATCTTTTGTATTGTTTGATCATTCACCAATTTTCAGTTCCAAATACATGATAAACTTCACAAATATTCAACTCCATGTTCAAGTGATTACCTCTTAGTCACTAAACACAATTGTAGTACAGATGCTACCAAGAAAGGTTGATATTGTCTTCATATAGCTTTTGATGGTGGCTTGTAATTTTTCCATGGCTTGTAAATGAAGAACTTCCTTGCCCATTGCTTTTCAAATAGACCCATCAATGTCGACTTCAAGGCAGTAGCTGGAGAGCATTGGAACTATTAAGTTGATATAGCACTACTTATTGAGGCTGTTGGAGCTGAAGCAAGTGCACCAGTTCAGGCAGTAGCTGGAGAGCAAAGTTCAAGCTTTCTCTTGTTGGAGCTATAATTCTTAGTGATGAAGCTGAATTGCAATTAATAATTGATATATGAAGATTTATTAAATAAAGATGCAAACAAGCAAGCAAGGGTCAGATTTATTATGGAAATAGTTAAGATTGAAAATTGCATCTGTTATTTAGTTTCTAATATAATCTAGATCAGAATAATATTTGTGCCCATAAAGAATGCAACCAAAGTTGATAAAATACCTGAAGAAATCCCTCTAGAGCAATTCAAACATCAACCAGTTCATACCAGTATAATCTTTATCAGTTCTATTCTTTGGCATTGAGGCCATAGAAATTGTTCTAAAAAACAAAAAATGACCAATTTGTCATATTTATAGCAATCCAAAACATTCAAAACTGCAAAAATTAGATCATCTTGTATTTTTTTTTTCTTCCACAACATTCTCAACATGATAAAAATACTATTTGCAAAAGCAAGCATTACACACCTACTGCTACTTTTCTTCAACTCATCAAACATAGAACGTAGAGAAATGCATCCCATTGCTAATTATGTGGAGATTTTGCAGGAGAAATTAACATTACAATTAAATCTGCATCAGTTAAAGAAAGCATTACAATTAAATTTGCAATGGAGTGTTTAACCATCATATTTGAAATTCTATATCAAAAACCTTTGATCGCAAGATGCCATGCATATGAATTACAAAAATAAAGATTAAGAAAACTAAATGGGAATTTAGAGGAGCTAATAAAAATTTTAGTTTGAAGCATGTTGTGAAAATGATTTTAGAACCGTTGAGTAATATATGTATGGAACCCAGCAAGCCACCAACGAAGACTTTTGGAATTGCAATATCAACCTACAAGTCATTGAGCAAACATGGAGCAAGTTATACAAATGAGAAAATGATTTGAGTTGTTGAGTAATAAGATACCTGCTTAAAAGAGATGTGACCAAATGAACGTTCTAGCAAATCAATATACAAATACTATAGAATGTCAACTCTTATGCTATTAAACCTGGTTATTAATTAATTATATATATATATATATTTATATATATACACATCATTCAAAAGCCATAGAAACTATCAAATCAGGCAGGATAGCATTCAAAATCCACTGAACTGTTGCACGTGGGTGACCAATCATTCCTATCATGACAGTCTTAAACTAAAGTTAAACAACCAATTACTCCCTTTATTAATTTAATTTAATCCGCTTATAATAATTTTCTCAGTAAGTAGGAAAAATCAAAAACAAAACAGAAAGAACAAAAGTAAAACCCTTGAAATATTCCAAAACACATCATTGCCTTTATCTGAAGAATATGGAACAAGTTGATGCAATTGCTTGTCTCTATGTTTATTTCTTATGATTAAGCTTGTATCTTACTCTTCCATTGTTTGGGTTTGATTCATTAGAGGGAACCTTTTATCAAAACCTTAATTTTCATATTAGGCTAATGCTTCTATGCATCTTCCTTTAATCACCGGTTTCTCCACTCTAATGTTTTGTTCCATCTATTTATTTGTAGGCCTCTTAAAATTTCTTTGTGTCTGAATTTGTTCATGAGATGTCTAAAATGAGGACCACAAGAACACCCATCTCTAAGGTTTCCAAACATACAATTAGAGTTATATTCAGATAGTAGTGGAATTTCAAATAGTGGAAATGAAGCAATTTATTTATATAGTAACCACAAAAGAGTAAGAGAAAACAATCAAAATAGAGTTAGATTCACATGATTGCTCTTTGAGCTAAGTAAACGAATAAGGTTTACAAGTGGAGTAAAAAGAAGAATTACATTTCTGTTTCACACGATGAACTTTCAGAATCAATTCATGAAGTTCAATATGAATTAAGCTACAAAAGCCTTGTATTTTCTAGCATGTGAAATAGATAAGGGATTTTATTAACAAGGTCCACAATTAAAATTACCAAAAAAAAAAAAACCCCTACACCAAGAAATCTTTTTGCATGAAAAAGTTCAAGGTAATATAGAGTGATTATTTTAACCATTAAGAATGACAACAATGTGAAATATTAGAACCAATTCAATCATGGTGGGATGTACAAGTAGAGATAGAAAAAAGTAAAACAAACATTCCGATTCATTGCATATTTTTGGATCTATAAGAGGAAAGTTGAGGATTTTAGCTTGTGTATGATGATCCATTGCATATGGTGTTTAACAGACATTGTATAATTGATAAAGAGAAATATTATCTTAACAAAAAAGCAAGTGGTAACACACATTAAATCATGAAGGCGTTGTCATTTTATTTATGGTTAGTTTAAGTGCACTTGCAATCATGTTGATGCTCAATTATGTGTTTACAGAGGGAAAAGGACATGGCTATGAACTTTCAGGGATTCTGATTATGAGGAAGACACAGTAAACATACCAAAGAGAGCTCTGAACTCTAATCTAGTACCAATGTCCAATGGTTTTTTAAGGCCTTGCACATATAGAAGTAACAAGTAAAAAACAAATAATTAACAAAAATAAATAAACCAATATCATTATTGATAGCAGAGGGAACAACCAATTTCTTCAGCATATATTGTCACCGAGAATAAGAGATGAGCTACAATGTAAAAAGAATATGCCCTTCAACCAGTATGATTCTTATTATACAAATAAGGTGGACATTGCAAATATTAAATTTATACCTTTATACTATCCTTTAGTTAAAACAGAGAACCTCTTGTTGGTACCTTTACCCAACACAGAGAACCTCTTAAAAGTTCCCTTGAATTTCATTTTAAGCATTGAAGTAGTATACACAATTAAGCAAAAATTGGACAAATTTCTTGAGCACTAGAACAATAGAATATACTAAATGCATGTTACTCAGATCTTTCAAAAAAAATATCTACCTTGAGCCTTAAAAATCAATTACAATAATCACAAGGACTATCAAAGCAAAATATATCTAAGAAATAATAGATAAATTCAAGTAGAAGAAGACAAATCACCTCCAAAACTCAAAAAAAAAAACCCCTGAGAAAGCTTCATTCAAACCCTACAGTACATCCACCGCAAGCTCCGGACTAGTCCAACTTCCCGATCACAGGAACCACCACATAATTCTAAGAGATTTACAAGCAAATGATTCAAACAAAAACCAAAACCCTAGAAATCAAAAGAAGAACCAGGAAGAGAGAGAAATAATCAAACCCTAGAGAAATAATCCAAGCTCCCCAGTTGAGCCAATCGAAGCTCCAATGCTGTAAGAGACCTCCTTCTTCTCCTCAGGCTTGGGCTTCTTTTGCTTTTCCTTCTTCTCCTCTTCCTTTGTCTTAGTCCGAATCAGCACTCGAAACCCTAAAATCGGTGCGAGAGGGTGTGAGAGGAAAGAAGCAAATGAAATTCCAAAAGGAAGTGTGCGCGGGTTAATGAAATTTCGTGACACTAATTTGACGAGGGATTAATCTCTCGCTAAGTTAGTGGTATACAAACTAAAACTATATCGAAATTACCGATGGCAATTTCCGTTGCTAATTATCCTCCTATCAAAAAAAGAAACATGATAAATTAGCGACGGAATTTTCCGTAGCTAATTATACTCCTTTCAAAAAACTTTACATACTAAATTAGAAATGGAATTTTCCGTCGCTAAGTATCCTTCTAACAAAATTATATACATCAAAATTAGCGACAGAAAATTATACTCCCAAAATATATACATGCTAAATTAACGATGGCATTTTCCATATCAAACTATACTCCTTCCCAAAATATACAAGCTAAATTAGTGCTAAATTAGTCCTTACAAAAATATATAGCGACCGAATTTGATGTTGCTAACTTTCCCTATTGTGAGAACCATATACATTGAAATTAGCGACGGAATTTTCGGTTGCTAATAATACTCCTACCAAAATACTTACATACTAAATTAGCGACGGAAATTTCCGTCGCTAATTATCCCTATTTCAAATTATATACATCTAAATTACTGCCGGCATATTCCTTCACTAATTATAGTCTTTCCAAAAAAATATACAAGCTAAATTTGTCACGCCCCGAACCCGGATCCGGACCTACAAGACGCTGACAAGCGTCAGCGTGCTTATAGGTCGCCCTAGAAGCACGCAAGGCTAAATAACACAAGCGTATAATCAAAAGCGAGTTTAAATTATTAATCAGGAAGAAAATATATAAGGTTAATACAAAACCCTAACAGTCCGAATGACACAAGAAATCCTCACTCGAGAAGGAATAGAGGCCCACGGGACCTCATTTCAACATATCCCCGACGCCATTAGGGTCACCCCGCGAAGCTCCCTCCACGAGTCCTTTTCCGTCGTACTACCCTCCTCAGGAGAATCCTATTAAGGATGATTTTACCGAAGTAAGTCATCCAAGGCCATATCTCATTCTTTCGAAAGCACTCCAAAAGAGGATATCAACTCAACTCCCACCGCCTATCGTAACTCTTTTCATCCTGAAACCGGAAACTTTGGTAGCGACAACCAATGCGTGCACCATGAGGGTGGCGAACTCACGACGTCATTGTCATAAAAAGATGATTGGAGCCGTAGGTCGAGATCGTCTCCGTGGTGTTTCTATTTCCCCGTGGTGGTTCCCACCATTCGGGCGTAACTTTTCCGAGAGGCGGAACTTTCACCACCACAACCGGGACCACCACCGAGCAAATCCCACCATTTCCCCTTTTTCTTCTTCTTCGTGCTGTGAAATTTCGTGTTCCCCTTGAATCTCAAGGTTGATGTACCGCTCTAATTGTCCTTTTGAGCGACATCTTCTATTGCGTTCATCAAGTGGGTATATTTTTCCGTATCATGTCCTTTGGATTGATGAAACTGGCAATATTTCTTACTATTCTTTTGCCGTTCGGCATTTCTTGTGAGTTCCGCCACGCCGTAAGCTTTTTGTTCTTTGATTTGCATAAGGATATGGCTTCTGGTTTGGTTCAGCGGAGTATGGTGATCATATCTGACAATTTTTCCTT
Organism: Dioscorea zingiberensis; assembly: GCA_026586065.1. Classification (NCBI taxonomy): domain Eukaryota; kingdom Viridiplantae; phylum Streptophyta; class Magnoliopsida; order Dioscoreales; family Dioscoreaceae; genus Dioscorea; species Dioscorea zingiberensis. The sequence continues at coordinate 59,571 of JAGGNH010000134.1, forward strand.
CCTTTGAAGGTTCTCGGGCCGCGTATATGTCGTTGGGGGTCGGTGTTGAGGTTTCCGGACTTGCTTGCACTTTTGTTGTCCCTATGCGATCCTTTTTCCTTTCGTACATCCGGGGGCCTTCTGTTGACGTTGTGGTGGGTTTTTCCCTTCTGGATATTCACAGGTCCACGCCTAGCCTCCTCTTCCCAACCCATATAAATTTCCTCGGAATTGATATACTTTTGGGCGTGGATCATAAGGGCGGGAATGGTTTTTGGTGGGTCCAGTGTGAGGGAAAAACGAAAGGGGGAATCTAATAGTCCTTCCATTAGAAAAGTCACGGCCATCCGCGGAGGGAGGTCCGCAACATTAGCTGTCTCGTCTATGTAACGGCTTAAATAGGCCGGAGTGTTTCTCCCCCTCGCTTCTTAATGCGCAGGAGGGTAGACGGGGTTTTCTTTTGCTTTGAGTAATTGGCAAAGTAGGCTAGAAAGTGATCTGCTAAAATCTGAAAAGAAGTAATTGTACTAGATGGGAGATCGACAAACCAGTCTTGCGCTTTTCCCTCTAAGGTGGCAGGAAAAGCTGGCACATGCGAGCGTCTGTGATTCCAGGGAGGAGCATCTTCGACAGAAAAGACTTCAGGTGTCGGGACGGATCAGTTTTGCCTTCATACGCGGTTATGACCGGCGGTCCGAAGCTATCAGGAACTTGTTCTCCCAATATTTCTTTGACAAAAGGCGAACACATACTGAGAATATGCCGCTCGGACTTTCCGTTTTCTTGGGAGAGGTCACGCTGCCGAAGTCCTTCTATCAACCGCTTGAGCAGTAAGGACTATTACTGCTCCATTCTTGTCCGCTCGGTTCTTGTAGTAGCTCATGCTGCGTCGAGCAGAGGGGTTCCAACTAGCGGAAAAGGCGGTCCTTTCTTTCCTCTCTTTATGGAGTGCGGGTTCTCGTCCTTCCTCGCTTTGAGAATTATCCGATTAAGGGGTCATTGGTATATTTGGTGCCGGAACTTGTGTAGGAGGAGGCGGAGGATGGGTCAAAGTATGAACAGCCTGGGTCAACTGTTCCAATTGTTGCTGTATGTTAAGGTAAAACTCTGGAACAGATTCTTGGGGTTGGACGGAAGGAATTTCTGATGGGGGGGTAAGATGGGCGGATTATCTACCCGGATTTCTCCATGCCTTCGGACTTCGCCAGGTCCCTCTGGATTACTTGGGGCTCCCTGTTCTTGGATTCGTTTTGATCTTCTGGTAGTGGTCATTTGGCTTTTCGTAAGGGTCCCCACGGACGGCGCCAAACTGTTGATGCCAAAAACTGGTCCACGTCACGCTTTGGCCACTGTTGCCTCGTGATATGGCCTCAGCTCTCGGTTAACGGTTAAACTTTATAGTTGGTGTGGATGCTTACTTCTGCTTACGAACAGGAAGCGCGGAGAACATTATGAAAACTCCGGTCGGAATTACCCATGAGCGAACCTGTAAAAAAAAAGAGAGGGTAGCGAATGAATTGGGCCTCTCTCTCGCCTGATTCAAACTGCTTAAGTCAGAAAACTTGAGTAAAGAGTCGTCAATTTAGGCAATTCTCTGTATGATGAGGTTTTTGGATCCCTTTTCTTCTATTAACGCTCTCCTTTTATAGCACTTTAGAGGCGGTTCAGGAAAGGCGGTGGAATGAGGCGGTGAGTTAGGTAAATATCTCTTAAGGCGGTAGGAAAATATCTGCCACCTAGCGCGTAGATGCCACGCAGGCAAAACGGGGTAGATATCTGCCCACTGTAGCAAGTGGATAAGACCTACTTACTGTAGGGGCGTTAGATATTTCTCTCTCTCCCTCTCCCCAAGCTGCGCCCTGAAGAGGGTTGTTACAATTCCGACGGACTTGTTCGCAGGATTGAATCCTCACGTTATTTGCCGAACTGAATTGTGTAAAGACCTTATTGCTATGTGGCCAAAGGAACAAGTGGTCCTTTAGGTTAATGACACCTGTCTTCACCAAATATATCTGTAACAAGTTATATGTATGCTCATAGAGATGTATAATCGTATGTTTATATGTATGATGTTGTTTTGTTTGTCATGTGTGGAATGTTTGTATAAATTTTCGGGGCCCTATAATTAGGGGAGGTGCCGTCGAATTTTCATGAAAAGTTATAGGAGAGAATACTCTAATTAAATCCTAGACATCATGTTTTCATGCTTCTAGGTTTTAGAAGAGTGAACCTTTACTAAACGTGATTAATTGGGGGTATTGGTGTTATATGGAGGTGTGGTTGTATGTGTTGAATATAATTTGAGGCTCATTTTATGCTTGTAGAAATGCCATGAGAAACTTGTATGTTTTAAGCCAAGGTTTGGACTGTTGCATGCTAAGTTGGTTAATTAGAAAATCAGCCTTGATAATGTTTAAATGTTAATTAAGGTTGCATGCTAAGTGCTTGAAGAAATGCCTCTAAGAACCAGTTTGTTGAGTGCCTCAAGTAGATGTATTTATGGACAGTCCTGCAGATGGCTGTCCCCTTCGTGGGACAGCTGCGCTTTCTATACACCTCCGTTCAGAGTGTGTAATCCGTCATTGGAAAGGTCTTGAGGTCTTCTTTCTAATGAGCCTTAAATGAGAGAAATCCGATTTACGGTTTAAAAGATATGACCATTTCTTTCAAGCCGCACAGTACCAACAGATTTCTGCATTCTTTGTGGTTGGACATTGAATGGGTGTTAAATCCCTTAGTGGCATTGTATACACGGGCTGCCATGAATATATTTTTAAGGTTTAAGCTGATAGGTCTTCATGTTAGTTAAAATGTTTACAGTAATGGCTTAACACTTGGTTGGGCTTCAATTTGAGGTTTCAACTTCATGATTTGAAGAGTTACCTTGTAGCTCTACCAGGCAAAAAAGTAAACTGTTAATTCTAATGTCCTCCAAAAGCATCAGAATTCGATTCTGATCATTCTGATAGTTCGGAGATGTATTTAAACTAATAAAAATGGTGCGGGCATGTGTTATATGGCCCTAACCTATCGGTTATAAATTAAAAAGTTGACATTTCGGTAAACTTACGATTAAGGTAATTAAATGCATGTAATGCATTACTTTTGATATAAAATGTTATGTGATGAACAATTACCATGTTTAGGACGTGGTGAGGTGGTTGAGGACCTGAGTGGAAGACTCGGACCTGGGTAGGTCCTAGAAGCGAATGAGGTAGGATGTCGCACGGGTGCTGTGAGTAGTTCTAACTCATAGTATTCTATTGATTTCTGTTGATGTTGTGCTAGATGGATGTTGGAGTCCATCTTTTCATACATGCTCTGTCTGTTGACATGTTATGCTTGCTGCATTTGTTTGAGCTTGTATGTTCTGATATGATCTGCTTTGAGGGAGTACCCCTTGACATTCTTCTTGTGTTGTTGTGGGATGGCCAGGAGGTGGTACTCTATGGCATATGGCCAGTGGGAGTGATACTCCATGGCATATGGCCAGTAGAGTACCCTCTGGCATCCTACTTGCACCTGGGATGGTCGAGGGGGATGTGGTACTCCATAGCAGTCTGTCGATATTCTATTCTTTGCATTAAATATTCTCTCCTTCTACCCTACTTTGATTTTGTACTCTTATTTGCTCGAAAGGTTCCCAATACATATTCGAGATGGGTTTCCTCATATGTATCGGTTTTATATCTCTAGGAGATTGTTGCTTTCATGTTTTTCGTATGCGTATTTGAGTAGAGTTACTCCTTAAATACGTATTGGCTTCCGATCTCGAGGAGATCACTGATTATTATATATTCGAGATGTTGCTGCCTTGGATATATAGATATACATTGTTAGGTATTCGTACTAGCAATCTCTTACGCATAAGCATGATACATCTGGACGGATGCCCCGGCTGAGGGTGTATAATATCCGCCATGAGACCCGGCGAAGGTGTATAATATCCGGCCACGAGCACTTGGTGCTCCATCGGACGGAGGCCCCAGCAGAGAGGGTGTATAATATCCGCCACCGCTCGGTCGGAAGGCGGTATTTTACGGCCATGTGCACATGATTATTATAGCGCTATCCGGCTTAGGCCGTAAGACGATGCCGATGGAAGCGTCTGATGTCGTAGACATCTTAGTATCACATATGCCAGAGATTGAGTACATCTGCGGATTTATCCGCATTCCAAAGACTTGTTATTTGCTCGTGATGTTGTTTCACTTGCATATTTGCGCTTGCTTTATTCTGTTCTTTGCTTATGGCTTTCGCCATCTTTATTGTATTATGTGCAATCCTACTGGGCCTTTCTTTGGCTCATGCACTTGGTTGCTTGATATTTTTCCCAGGTGACGACGAGTAGCTAGGAGCGGGACTCAGGAGGGAGCTTCCAGCGGGGTGACCCTAGTAGCGCGTCGGGGATATGTTGGTGAGGTCCGTGGGCCTCTATTCCTTTCTCGAGTGAGGATTTCTTGTGTCATTCGGGACTGTTAGGGTTTTGTATTAACCTTATATATTTTCTTCCGATTAATAATTTAAACTCTGTTTTGATTATACGCTTGTGTTACTTAGCCTTATGCGTGCTTCTAGGGCGACCCTATAAGCACGCTTGACGTTCAACTCAGCGTCTTGTAGGAGGCCGGGATCCGGTTGAGGGCGTGACAAATTTAGCTTGTATATTTTTTTGGAAAGACTATAATTAGTGAAGGAATATGCCGGCAGTAATTTAGATGTATATAATTTGAAATGGGGATAATTAGCGACGGAAATTTCCGTCGCTAATTTAGTATGTAATCCCTGGAATCACAGACGCTCGCATGTGCCAGCTTTTCCTGCCACCTTAGAGGGAAAAGCGCAAGACTGGTTTGTCGATCTCCCATCTAGTACAATTACTTCTTTTCAGATTTTAGCAGATCACTTTCTAGCCTACTTTGCCAATTACTCAAAGCAAAAGAAAACCCCGTCTACCCTCCTGCGCATTAAGAAGCGAGGGGGAGAAACACTCCGGCCTATTTAAGCCGTTACATAGACGAGACAGCTAATGTTGCCGACCTCCCTCCGCGGATGGCCGTGACTTTTCTAATGGAAGGACTATTAGATTCCCCCTTTCGTTTTTCCCTCACACTGGACCCACCAAAAACCATTCCCGCCCTTATGATCCACGCCCAAAAGTATATCAATTCCGAGGAAATTTATATGGGTTGGGAAGAGGAGGCTAGGCGTGGACCTGTGAATATCCAGAAGGGAAAAACCCACCACAACGTCAACAGAAGGCCCCCGGATGTACGAAAGGAAAAAGGATCGCACAGGGACAACAAAAGTGCAAACAGAAGTCTGGAAACCTCAACACGACCCCAACGACATATGCTGCAGCCCGAGAACCTTCAAAGGAAGGAAAAATTGTCAGATATGATCACCATACCCCGCTGAACCAAACCAGAAGCCATATCCTTATGCAAATCAAAGAACAAAAGCTTCTGACGTGGCCGGAACCCACAAGAAATGCCGAACGGCAAAAGAATAGTAAGAAATATTGCCAGTTTCATCAATCCAAAGGACATGATACGGAAAAATATACCCACTTGATGAACGCAATAGAAGATGTCGTTCGAAAAGGACAATTAGAGCAGTACATCAACCTTGAGATTCAAGGGGAACCTGAAATTTCACAACCTGAAGAAGAAAAAGGGGAAATGGTGGGATTTATCAGTGGTGGTCCTGGTTGTGGTGGTGAAAGTTCCGCCTCTCGGAAAAGTTACGCCCGAATGGTGGGAACCACACAGGAAATAGAAACACCACGGAGACGATCTCGACCTACGGCTCCAATCATCTTTTATGACAATGACGTCAGCGGAGTTCGCCACCCTCATGGTGACGCATTGGTTGTCGCTACCAAAGTTTCCAGTTTCCAGATGAAAAGAGTTCTGATAGACAGTGGGAGTTCAGTTGATATCCTCTTTTGGAGTGCTTTCGAAAGAATGAGATATGACGCGGATGACTTACTTCCGGTAAAATCATCCTTAATAGGATTCTCCGGAGGGGTAGTACAGCCAGAAGGAATGATCTCCTTACCAATTACGGTAGGGAACTCGCCAAGATCATCAACAGTGACAACAAATTTCTTGGTGGTGCGTTGTGCTTCAAGTTACAACGTGATCCTTGGTAGGCCAACCCTCAACGCCTTAAAAGCTGTAATCTCTACTTACCACCTTCTCCTTAAATTCCCGACTGAGAGTGGTAGTGGAAGTGAGAGGAGATCAACCCCTGGCACGGCAATGTTATGTCTCAACCCTCAAAGGAAAAGCCCTCAACAGCAGCAAGACAAAGGTTTCAGAAGCCATGCTAGTCAACAGAATAGCCGAACGGGAAAGTGAAGAGCTTCCACCTACACCTGTTGATGAATTGCTAACAGTCCCCCTAGACACAACCAGAGTAGACCGCACGGTGCGGATTGGGGCAGATTTGATGACCGAACAGCGAGAGGATCTCATGAAAGTATTGAAAGCAAATTCTGACCTCTTCGCTTGGTCTTCAGAAGATATGCCGGGCGTAAAACGCGATGTCATCGAGCACCGTCTCAATATCGATCAATTGTTTAAACCTACGAAACAGAAAAGGAGAAATTCAGCACTAGAAAGGCAGAAGGCCGCAGAGGAAGAAGTATCAAACCTCCTGAAGGCTAAGTTTATCCGAGAGGTGCATTACCTAGATTGGTTAGCCAATATGGTTCTAGTAAAAAAGCCGTCCGGAAAGTGGAGGATGTGCGTTGATTTCACTGACTTAAACAAAGCTTGTTCAAAAGATTCTTTCCCCTTACCATCAATTGATAGTTTGGTTGACTCTACAACGGGGCATGAGATGCTAAGTTTCTTAGATGCCTTCTCAGGCTACAACCAAATCAGAATGGCCAAAGGCGATGAAGAAAAAACGTCCTTCATTATGAGCACGGGAACTTACTGCTATAAGGTAATGCCGTTCGGCCTAAAAAATTCCGGAGCCACGTTCCAGAGGCTCATAAATACAGTCTTCAGAGAACAAATTGGCAGAAATGTTGAAGCCTATGTGGATGATATCTTGGTGAAAAGCCGAAAAGCCAATAAGCACCTATCAGACTTACAAGAAGTTTTTCAGTCTCTTCGGATTTATACTATGCGATTAAACCTGAATAAATATTCTTTTGGCGTTCGATCGGGAAAGTTCTTGGGGTTTATCTTGACACAAAGAGGAATAGAAGCGAATCCAGAAAAAGTCAGAGCTATTCTTGACATGGGGTCGCCCAAAAGTCTTCAAGAAATTCAATGCTTAATCGGCCTCGCCAAGGCTTGGCAGATTTATCTCCAAAGCTGGAGAGAAGAATCTCCCACTCTTCCAAGCCCTGCGAAAAGCACCAAAAATGGAGTGGACGGAAGAATGTGAAAAAGCCTTTCAGGGGCTTAAAAATTATCTCCGATCGCCTCAGCTATTAGCTAAGCCGCAAGTGGGAGAAGAACTCTATATCTATTTGGCGGTCGCCCTGCATGCGGTCAGCGCGGTCCTTTTGAAAGAAGAAAACGGAGTTCAGAAACCAGTCTACTACACAAGCAAAATCCTTAATGATGCGGAGTCAAGGTATTTACCGCTCGAAAAATTGGCCTTTGCTCTTGTCACATCTGCACGAAGGTTGAGGCCGTATTTTCAAGCCCACAGGATCACAGTGTTGACTGACCAGCCGTTAAAACAAGTTCTTCATAAGCCTGAAAACTCCGGACGCTTAGCCAAGTGGGTGATAGAGTTAGGCGAGTTTGATCTCACCTATAAACCCCGAACGGCAATCAAGGCTCAAGTGCTGGCAGATTTCGTCGCAGAGTTAACTTTTCCCACAAATAGGGACGAACCCTCGTCACAAAGTCCAGAAGGAAGCCCCAGCATTCCATGGTCCTTATATGTTGACGGATCAGCAACAAAAGAAAAGTCAGGGGCAGGATTCATCCTTTATTCTCCTTCCAAATGGAAAATTGCGACAGTACTGAAGTTCCAATTCCGAGCAACCAACAATGAGGCCGAATTCGAAGCCCTCATTGCAGGATTATATCTGGCCCGGGGGCTCGGAATTCAACATCTACATGTATATTCCGACTCATGATTGGTTGTGAGCCACACCTTGGGCAAAGCTTTGAAGCGAAAGAAGAAAACATGGTCGATACCAAGCGGTGGTAAAGAAAATAGTTCCATACTTAAGCTTACTTCCAAATTGAAAAAATCTATCGGCGAAAGAAACGAAGAGGCGGACGCTCTATCTAAAAGGGCACGACCGAGCGGGCAATGAGTCTTCCTTTAACCTACGATCTTCCCGCAAAACCATCGACGGATTGGAAGAAGAGGTACAAAGTGCGGTAGAAGAGCCAAGTTGGATGGACCCCATCGAAATTATCTACAAGGTGGACCTGCACCACCCAACAAAGCGAGAGGCCGGCAATTTCCTACAAATCCGCTCGGTATCACGTCATCAATGAGAACCTATATAGAAGATCTTATACACAACCTTTCTTGCGATGCTTGCGTCCAAATGTAAGCTAGCTATATCCTTCGGGAAATTCCACGAGGGCATCGGAGGAGGTCACATAGGGGCAAAGCCTTGAGTTACAAAGTCCTACGACAAGGTTATTCTTGGCCAACACTAACTCAATACGCAATAGCGTTAAACCGGAAATGTGATGCACGCCGGTGCATTCCAAGATTCAGAGGCCACCACCGGCACAACTTACGCCAATTGTTAGCCCTCGACCGTTTGCCATCTGGGGAGTCGATCTTCTAGGGCCGTTCCCCACTTCAGTCCGGCAAATGAAGTTTCTAATAGTCGCTATTGACTACTTCACCAAATGGGTAGAAGTTGAACCCTTGGCCAAGATCCACGAGAGAAGGCTTGTCGTGGATTCTTATGGCGAGCAATCATCCTGTCGATTGAATTCGATCGCCTTCATTTTCGATAATGGGTGGCAATTTGATAACAAAGCTTTCAAAAGCTTTTGTTCGTGGCTCGAATTGAATCCAGATTAACTTCATGACACATCCCCAAGCTAATGGCCAAGTAGAAGTGACGAACCGCACCACACTTCAAACGCTAAAACGCGGGTGTTCGTAAATGGAACTAAGCGGGTAGAAAAATCCCGGCGCCCTTTAGGCCTACAAGACAACAACAAGAACTCCTACGGGAGAAACCCCATTCTCTCTCACTTATATGGGGCGGAGGTCATCATCCCCTGAGAAATAGGAATGCCTACCTTACGGACACACGGCAAACCTTCTCGCGAGAGAATGAGGAAAAACTCCGAAGCGAGAACTTGATCTACTCGAAGAACGGAGAGAAACGGTGGAGACAAGGGCAGCCATCTATCGTCCGAGAGTGAAAAGGTTTTATGACGCAAGGGTGAAAAGAGTCTTCTTCCAAATCGGCGATCTAGTCCTGCGGGAAAATGAATTTCATGGAAATAAAAGCTGAACGGGGAAGCTAACCCCTAACTGGGAAGGCCCTTACGTCGTACAAAGAATCGTCCAAGCCAGCACGTATTATCTAGTAAATATGGACAGAAAAGCGCTCAAGCGTCCATTCCATGCTGAACATTTACGACGCTACTATCAGTAGCTCTCTTAAAATTCATGAAATAAAGCTCAAGTCTTTATCATCCTACAAAAATGCGGTGAAATTCCCATCCTACAAAGATGCGGTGCAATTTCCATCCTACAAAAATGTGGTGAAATTCCCATTCTTAGAAGATGAGTCGGAATTATCCTATAAGGATAAACGACAACTCTTATAAAAAAAAAAGGGGGCAAAAATCCCAATCGAAATATGAGGCAACAATCTCATTCATGAAGGCGAGTATCTCACTCAAAGTCCCATGATTGGGTTAAAGACTCGTTACGAAGCTCATCATACAAGCCAGATAAAGAAGGAAGAAATTCGCGAAGGACTTCAAAAATACTTCTCAAGCAAATTTCTTACATGGTTAAAGATAACCATCACTCGGAAATAAACCTTCACCAAAATAAAGGTTTGCGTTTCATTCATATGAATAGAAGTTACATTCCAAGTAATTAAGAACTTACAAGAACGTTCACAAAAGAAAACATCCTAAGAACTAAGACCCTCAGGGCAGCCACCTGCTTCTGAGGGAACTTGGGTAGAAGGCTCCAAAGGGGCGGGGACAGAAGCCTCCGGGGTCTTGGTAACATGTTGCTCTTTGAGCTCTGTGAACTTCTTCAAAACCCCAGCCAGCCCCATAGACAAAACTTCCGCAGGAGGGATATGGCGGCCCACCTGCTGTAAAACCGAATAAATGCGGGTGGCCCCTTCTTTAGCTTTCGCCCTAAGCCGGGCGACCTCCTTCTCTGATTTATCCGCTCGCTCTATTAAATCCTTGATTTCTTGCGAGTCGGATTTAGGAGTTGTCAATCGGGAAGCTAAGTCCTCTTTAAGTACGTCACGCTCCCCCTTTAGCTCCTCCAACTCCGCTGGCGGCCAGAAGTTCGGCTTTTTCAGCTTCCGGCCAGACTTGACTTGCCCCTCTCGGGTAGATTGGAGTTCCTTTTCCAAACTGCTAGAGTTCTCCTGCAACTTTTAATATTCTCCTGCGATGGGAGGGAACCCTCAGAAGTAGACAACTTAGCCGCCAAATCATCCTTCTCCTTTCCCGCAACAGCCAGTTGTTGAAGCCGCTCGGCTTTATCCTCCTCAAGAGCATGGATAGTGGCGAGCTGCTCTTTGTTTTTCCCTTCCAGGGCCGCCACCCTAGAATTCAATTGGGCGATTTCCGCCCTAAACGCTTCCATCTTTGCCGAATCATCTTGGCAAAGATTGTCTCTCAGTCGCCCGGTCGCTATCTGAAATAGCAAACAAATAAGTTAGTAGCATTAATACCGAGCTAAAAAGTAAACCTAACACGAGCATAATCCTCACCAAAGATAACCGAAGCGGAATAAGCGAGAAATAGCCTCTTCCCTCCCGGCTCTATGAAGTTTGGAGGAGAGCCGCTCGGGTCTCATGGCCATCGTAGCAGTCTTTACCAAGCGGCGTCCCGAAAAGGGCGTCTTGAGGAGGACACCCCTTGCCTTGAGATGGCGGTCCCCTTAAAACCGAAGTCCGCCACCCTCAATTTATCCAGGAGAGCCGCTTCTCCTGCCTCCGCCTATAAAAAAAAAAGAGAGAGTTAAAGGTTCTGAACGAAGCATGAAGCACCCATAGAAAATGGAAAATGTGTGTGTAGAAATCCTCACCTCTATAAGAAGGATATCCTCAGGCCGGCTGGAGGAAGGACCTTCAGAAATTGGGGATAAAGCCGGGCGGATTTCTTCCGCACAAACCTCTTCCCGAGGCGCTTCCACCTGTTCTTCTACAAATCCGGGACCCGATACGTCCTCGGAATTCTTTCTCTTGGTCCTCCTCTCCCGTGAGGACCCTACACCGGGGTCACTTTTAACCCCCTTTTTGGAAGAGTCAGTCTCTTTTCTCTTCCTCTTCTTTCTCTCCTCTTTGGAGGTATCGGCACCTTGGCTAGGTACCACTTCCTTCTTTTTCCGCCCGCGAGCCAAGGGCGGATGAACTTCGCCTTCGAAAGAAGCCAGAAGACCCTTAACATAGCTCAAGTCTTCGTCTTCCATCGGATTTTCTGCAAAACAAATTCCGAATAAGGTTAGACATCACAAACCAAAACCAAACTAAATTGAGTACGCAAGCGAATCCTACCATTAGACACTATTAAACGACACTTAATGAGGTTTTCCTCGGTCAAAAACCTATCCATATAGACTTTGGATAGCCCCGTCATTGACTTAAGAAGAATTCCCTCTTCTTCTGACATCTCCTCACAAGTAATGTCCGCACGGGGAACCTCCCACCTTGTTCGGATATCCCACTCGGACTTACATTTAACAAAGAAAAACTTGCTCTTCCATCGTTTGATGGAAGAAGGAACTTTCCCTAGAAACTTTCTCCCAGGGCGAGCCGAGAAATAATACCAGTCGGCATTAGACTCCAAGCAAAGGCTAAACAACAGGCAGAACCAACGGACGGTGGGATTTACCCCATAATTCTTAAAAACCATGACAAATCCGTTGAGCAGCCTCCAAGAGTTCGGAGTTAACTGCGAGAGACACAAATGATATTCCTCTAGGATTGCCTTAGCAAAATCAGGGAAAGGAAGCCTAAGCCCGCCTAACAACGCGTCTTGATAAACACCTATCTCCTCCCTCACAGGGGTACTGCCCTCTCCCACGAACAAGGAACCCTAACCTCAAATAAAGAGAGGTCTATCTTGTATCTCTACTAGGTCATCTACATCTTTTGCCCGAAGGCTTATGAATGTGTCCACCTCTACCCATTGCCCTAGAGGCGGGGGTGAACCCAGCGAACCACAGGCTGGAACACCTCCTACTTCACCCGGAATCGCAACAGAAACCGTAGGGTTGGACGGAGAAGGAATCGAGGGCTCATGAGAAGAACTAGAAGAGGAAGAAGCAGCACTAACCATTACCTTAGGAAAGGAAAAAGGACAAGAAAAACGCAGAAAGCTCAAGACCAGGGCTCGCCGGAGAAGAAGAAATCTGGAGAAGAAGACGCGACTCGATTTTCGAAACAACCTTTTGCTGCCTGTACGGTTCCGCTTATATACAAAGGCAACGAATCCGTGGCCGTTAGATCTTAGGATGGTATTCCGATCAGAGCCGTCGAACCAAGAGTCCACAAATCTGAACCGTTCAAATAACCATCATTACACCTCCTCGAAACAGTTTAAAATTCTGCCCACGTCAGCAATACCAAGCGCCGCCTGACACACATGGAAAGCCACGCTCATCACCCATCATGACGTTGACAAACGCGCACGCCCGCACGTCGCGCCACTATCCCCCTTTAATGCTAAATAGTAGAGGAGACACGTGTCATCTTAGGGAGCAAGGAACATTACGTGGAAGGTAGAGCCTGTACCGTATGAGACAAAGCACACACTCCAACATAGGATCGCCAGTGAAGGCCTCATAAAAATGCCAAAAGATTTAGAAACAAAACGACAAACGTCATTTATTCAGGTTACATGGCGAACGCAAACAAAACTAACAAAAACATGTTGTCCGACGGACTAAAGTTAAACATCCGCAGACCCGTCCGAGGACACGCTCGGATAAGACTCGGAAGAAACGCACGGACTTCTGCAACCATCACTGTCCCCATTGTTACTATGGGAACCGGGTTCGGCACGGGGGAGAAGGTGGGGGCCCACCTCTCTGCGGCAGGAGTCGTCTCCGAACATCTCAACTTCGAAACGCATACCCCCTGCATAGGTAAAAATTAAAAGGTCCCCCGCTTCCACATCGTGATCGACATGAAAAGCTTCCCACCCAGCGTCGATGCTCATCTCACCAACCCCCCTATCAATCAACAGAACAGCTGGCCATACACAGTCGTTCGGACTTACCAAGTGGATTATTCCAGTCCTTAGCTCCGACAGATGCTCGTAAAAAGAGCTAGGAATTCTTAAGTGTCGAGAACATTGAGAAAAAGTAAAAAACTTATAAAAAGACAAGCGCTGAGCCATGATACAAAGATACAAAAGTACAAAAGGATTTCTGCACAAACTCGTCATTCATACAAGCCCTTAAATAGGAAAACCTATCAACACTATAGACCGAAAATTCCGAGCAAAAATCTACCTCGATACTTGTGAAAGGATAACACGATAGCGTCGATTAGCCTATTAAAACACGTGTACTTTAGACGTAAGTAACCGTACACAAAGCCTGCACCTACATAGACATGCCAACTCAGAACGATACTTGTTCTCGAACCAAGCGAAACGTGTGGTTAGCTCACCCCTCGCTCAGATTTTTCGAACAAGTAAACTTTGGGGGGGGACTAGTGTTACGGATATATTTGGTGAAGACAGGTGTCATTAACCTAAAGGACCACTTGTTCCTTTGGCTACATGGCAATAAGGTCTTTACACAATTCCGTTCGGCAAATAACGTGAGGATTCAATCCTGCGAACAAGTCCGTCGGAATTGTAACAACCCTCTTCAGGGCGCAGGGTGGGGAGAGGGAGAGAGAGAAATATCTAACGCCCCTACAGTAAGTAGGCCTTATCCACTTGCTACAGTGGGCAGATATCTACCCCGTTTTGCTTGCGTGGCATCTACGCGCTAGGTGGCTGATATTTTTCTACCTCCTTAAGAGATATTTACCTAACTCACCGCCTCATTCCACCGCCTTTCCTGAACCGCCTCTAAAGTGCTATAAAAGGAGAGCGTTAATAGAAGAAAAGGGATCAAAAAAAGCTCATCACACAGAGAATTGCCTAAATTAAAGACTCTTTACTCAAGTTTTCTGACTTAAGCATCGGAGCTGAATCCGGGCTGAGAGGCCCAATTCCGCTCGCTACCCTCTCTTTTTTTTACAGGTTCGCTCATGGGTAATTCCGACCAAAGTTTTCATAATGTTCTCCGCGCTTCCTGTTCGTAAGCAGAAGTAAGCGTCCACACCAACTATAAATTTTAACCGTTAACCGAGAGCTGAGGCCATATTACGAGGCAACAGTGGCCAAAGCGTGACGTGGACCAATTTTTGGCATCAACATAACTCATTAACATCATCAATCTCCTACTCAAAGCTCTTAACAGCCCCTCCTTAAAGCTATCAACAATACATTGAATTCCATGCCTTGACTTATGAAATCAATCAACTAATCATGGTGAACTATGCTCACCGTCGCAAGGAAGGAAGAAAGGGACGTGTGGGGCTGCAGGCTTGTGACGGCGCAAAGGCCGCAGCCAATAGTTAAATTTGTCAGCGTAAAGCGTCTTGTGGCGCAGTGGCCGGGCGAGCTGGCCAGCGTCGGGCGATAGCGCCTTGCTGCAGCGTCTTGAGGCAAGGCTGGTCGGTGGCACAGAGGCGGCGCCGTAGCCGGCGCGGGTCCGCATCCCTACGCCATGAGGTTAGGGGGGAGGGCCGGAGGCGTGTGGCCGGCGGGTTACAGGCTACGGCAGACTCTGATGGCGGCGGTTGACCGGCAAGGGTGGCACGACCGCAGGTAGGGCACGGGTATGGCTTCAATTGATGGAGAAGACGGGAGAAGGGGAGGGTCTCTAGGTTTAATTGAGAGAGAGAGAGAGAGATTACATTCATTCTCTCTCTCTCTCTTTTCTCTTATTTATGGAACAATATATTATTATAATTATTATTTCATAATAATTATCCCTAATACTTTATATCCATCTTCAAACACTTAATTTCGATTAATCTATAATATTTTCCAAAATATCTCTTACTAAAGACCGACAATTTTATTTGGTCTTATCTTATCACCATCTTGGCCACGCGAGGGCGACTAATCAACACGGGACTCGTCCCCATACTCGACCAAGATTCAGAAATTCCAGGTCAGACGACCCTAGTATCACGGGTGCACCGTGACCTCACGGGGTTGTCTCAGTCCCTGACCAGATCCACTTTTCTCAGGATTTAATTAGTACTTAATTAAATCTGGATTAATTAAACCCTTATATTTTCCCAAATTTCACTGCTTACCGTATTAGATTACTATTTAATAAATTCTGAAAATAAATAAATAAAAATCCTTATTTATTTCGGGGCGGGTGTTACAAAATTAGGGACGAAATTTTCCGTCACTAATTTTCCTCCTACAAAATTATATTCATCGAAATTTATTGTTTCCAAAAGATATTCATGCTAAATTAACCACGGACTTTAGTGTCGCTAATTATCCTTCTTCCAAAATTATATACATTAAATTTTGTGATGGAATGTTCCGTCGCTAACTATCCCTCCTAGGGATGGCAATCGGGCGGGAGGGGGCGGGGCAGGCCTCTACCACAACCGCCCCGCCTGAACCAACCCTTGCCCCGCCCCGCCCAAATAATGGTATATTCAATACCACAACCGCTACCACGGTTTTTCCTCATGCCCCGCCCCACCCCGCCCTGCCCCATAGTATTTAAAAAATGAATTTTTTTTTAATAAATGAAATGAATTTTTTGATTTTTACCAACTTTACCTGAATGGACTCATGACTGTTATCAATATCATAATAAGTGGTTCATATACACAAACATAGAGCCATATAGATAACAAAACGCAGCCAGTAATAGCTTAAATCTCTGTACATGTTCACAAATAATCTCTTGGTGAGAACCATGCATTGTGTTGTGAAACTAGCATGACTCCCTTTCTTCACAAGTTTCCTTTCTTGTGATTTTATAAAGAATGAGAAAACCAAATTTACATAGTCTCCTCTTTGTTTCTTGGCAAGAGTTAGACATTTTGAATGAATGCACAAGAATTTCAATAAATTTAGCAGCTGTAACTGGTTAATCACTGCATCTAGTTTCAATATCCTGACAGGGAAAAAAAAAAGAAAATCCAAAACTTTTACCGAAATGAGTTGCAAAAGAAATAGAACAACATTAAAAGATTAAAGTAAAGATGAAATGTTCTAACCTTATCAAAGTCCTTATTGATTGTCCTGAGATAATGATCAGAAGGATTCCTTAATGTTGAACATGAGAATTAGAAGGGTAATGGGTACGAAGAAACAAGCATAAATGAAGAGAAGCGTAGAACAAGTGCCTTTCAAAGAAGAGGATGAAGGGAGCTAGGAAAAAGAGTAGCAAAGACTTCAAGATCTTCTTCCAACGGCGTCCGCCGACCTGGATCACGGCGAGAATTTGGGCAGGTCAATGGAGCTTTGGGTTTGGGTCGAGTTTCGGCAGCTGGACTCGAAGAAGTGAAGAACACCTCGCCGGACTCAAAGGGGAAGGCCTATTGTAAGTTATGGTTGCTCTATTGTAACTTGTAAGTTTTAGTTTGAAACCCTAAACCTAAAAATATTATATGTATATAAGGGTATTTTTGTAATTTTTTAGCTGGGCGGGGCGGGGCCGATTTAAAATGGGTGTTTACCAAACCGGCCCTGCCCCGCACTCTTTACAAAAAATTCCCGCCCCGCCCCGCCCCGTGCCCCGCTCTCTTACCAAAAAAATCACCCCATTCGGGGCGGATCGGGTCGGAAACCACGGGTCAGCTCGGGGATTGCCATCCCTAATCCCTCCTTCCAAAATTGTATATAATTATCCCTCCTTCCAAAATTATATAAATTACAATAAGCGACGGATGTAACCCTCGCTAAGTCAACGCCCAACATCTTCGCGTGCAACTTTAGCAATGAATATTTTTTTCCCTCGCTATTCCCAAGCTAAATACAACATATTGGTGCACAATTTTAGCAATAGAATTTTTCCCTAGCTAATTATGTATCCGTCACAAATTTCTAGCTGATTTGCAATGAATTTCTTCCCTCGCTAATATCCGTCGCTATTTTCCTATTTTTTTGTATTGATATTCTGAAGCTTATAAAAGGTTTAGAGAGCTACTTCGTCATTGTCCACATCATGGTCTAGACCCTTATAACAAGGTTCGCACCTTTTATAATGGGTTGGACAACGTCAATAGGCAACTTGTCGATTTTGCCGCAGGAGGGTCGTTGAGTAACAAATATCCCGAAGATGTTCAAAAGATATTTGAAGACATGGCCGGAAATGAAGCCTATTGGTCCACGAGGGATAAACAAGTCAAACTTGTGGGATCAATTGTGGACCCCCCTTCTATAGACACTGCTCTTGCCGAAAAGTCGGATACATTAACCAAGAAGATTGGCCTTCTTACATTCAGAAACCAATCACAGCTTGGTGGTAGTTCAACCCTTATTTCAGTGATGTTTTGCACCACATGTGGGGGAGGGCATGAAGTATCAAGATGTCCAATTGTAAGCACCGAAACAACCACTATGGAGCAAGTGCAATACATGGGAAATGCACCAAGAGTACAGGAGGGACAATATTGGCCGCACCTCCCAAAATTGAATAACCCGCTCCTATTATATGGAAACCCTCAAGCGGGGCAATATCCCCCGGGATTTCAACCAACTTTGAGACCTCAGCAAGAGAGAAAGCCTGACCTGGAAGATCAACTAGCAAATTTATGCAAGACACTAGCATGGCAATCAGGAATTTGCAAGCTTCATTCTAAGGTTTGGAGAATCAAATGGGACAAATAGCCAAGAACATAGCGGAGAGACAGCAAGGTAGCCTCCCGGGAAATACCAAAGAAAACCCCCGGGAGCATTGTAAGGCTATTACTCTAAGAAGTGGCAAAGAAGTAGAGTTACCCGTTGCATCACCTCTAGTCGAGAGTACCGTGGAGGTTGAAGAAGTAGAACTGATGGGAAACTTTGATGGGCAGCAAAAAGAGAAGGAAAAAGTGGTAGGGCAGCCACCCGTACCCACATATCAACCTCAAATCCCATATCCAGCACGACTCAGGAAGGATAAAGAAGATGCTCAATTTGCAAAATTCATGAGCATGGTGAAGCAATTACACATCAATTTACAGTTGGTGGAGGTCCTATCCCAAATGGCCAAATATGCTAAGTTTATGAAGGAGCTCCTATCCAACAAGAAGAAATCAGAAGATGTGTCACATTAAATACGCAATGCTCCCAGTGTTGCAACAAGAGCTACTCAAGAAACTGAACGACTCGGGGATCTTCGTCGTCCCTTGCATACTTGGTGAAGGGATCACAAATAAGACATTGGCGGACTCAGGTGCGAGCATTAATGTGATACCATACAAATTATATATCAAGCTGGGTTTGCTGAACCAAAGCCAACAGGGATGACACTTCAGCTCGCCGATCGATCCGTGATATACCCCAAGGGGCTAGCCGAAGATGTACTCATCCAGATTAATCAATTTGTCTTCCCGTCGATTTTGTACTTCTCGATGTGGATGAAAATATTGATGTACCAATTATACTCGGCCATCCTTTCTTGGCCACGGCTCAAGCCTTGGAAGACCATGCTCATAAAAGATTGGCACTTCAAGTAGGGGACCGAGAAGTAGTATTTAAGCTCCCTGAAGCCATGCGACACACCATGGATCATGATGACACATCCTATAGTGTCGATGATGTTGATAAAATAACTGCCGAGTGCATGGCAGATCTGCTACAAATCGACCCAATGTGCCAATTTGTTGAAGAACTAAATGAGGCTCCTGAAGAGCTTCTAAACATCTCTACACCATCAAGGTTTTCCTTGAAGGCAAAGCGAAGGACAAAGTGGGAGGAGCAAACACTCATCGTTGGTGGATATACTTGGAGAAAGGTGAAGAAGTATGCCATGTATTCAAGAATATTTTACCCCCATAATATATAATATGAGGTACAACACATTTGACCGCAACAATATAATATGATAAATTGAAAAGTTTATAGTTTGGTTAGTAAAAGTTAAATTTAAAATATAATTTAGAATTTAGAAGAGTTTATTTAATACAATTCCAAAGCAAGGTAATTATTATGTCACCATTTGGTCAATTAATAAATCGACCATTAGAAAAAAAAAGGAATTAGCCAATAATCTATATAGAATCTTTTTCCTTCTATAATATCATGCGAGACATATTTACTCATCTGATTAAGCCTGTGTAGACCCAAGTCTAACATGATTCAGCATGACATGGGATGTGTTCAACACAAGTGGGGTACTGTAGAAGCAGGGGTATGCTAGCTCAGGCCCCAGTCGCAGTGGTGTAGCAGAGGTGGCAGGCAAGGAATGGATGGCCCGCCAACCAGTCTGGCATAGAATGGACGCCTGGTATCAAGGTGTCAAACAGGAAGGCCTGGCCCGTCACAGGCCGGCAGTGTTAAACGTGCCGAGCTGGCACGGCACGCGCATTGCGGGGCCTAAGACAGAAGGATGCCAATGGGCACCAGGAGCAGCATGAATAGTGGTGGGGGCAATGGATGTAGCACCAATGGCAGTACCAACAAGGAAGCAATGATTTGATAGAAAAAAAAAATCAAACATTTCATTCAAACATTTATTCAAACACCTTGCATACATGAGTTGATAAAAAAAAAACATTTCATTCAACCATTTATTCAAACATCTTGCATACATGTTTTAAGGAACAAAATCAAACATTTCATTAAAAAATTATTCAAACACCTTGCATACGTGTTTTGAAAAAAAAAAACATATCATTCAAACATTTAGTCAAATACCTTACATATATAATAATATTTCATTCAAACATTGTTTCAAACTCTAAACAATTGAGATCAATCAAACTCTAAACATCAATCAAAGATTAAAAGAAGGAAATCACACATTTTCCTCAGAAAACAACACAAAATCAATCGTCTTCATCCTTGAAGAGCTGAAAAGCGACATGGACGACCTTGCCGCCAAGAAATCCCGGGAGGCATTGGAAGGAGAAGTAGGAACAGGGCTTCTCTTAGTTCTCTGTTAAAAAAATTTGTTCTTATAAAGCTCCCTGAAATTTCAACAAGGAACACCAATAACCATTCTTCAATTAGAAACCATCAAGGGAAACTCTCATAATAATTTAGAAACCATCAAGCTCCCAGAATTGAAGCACTTACAAGTACTACATGTGGAGCTAGGAGAGCTTAGGACCAAGGGGGTAGAGAAGTTGGAATTGCTCAAATCCCTGCAAACCCATAAAAAAGAATCAAGCTTTAATCAAGAGAAGAGAAGCTCAAAGAAAGAAGAAGAACACATCCATATCCATAAATGGATAAACTCACAGCCGGATGACATGGTTGTCTTCATCGCAGGTGACATGGATCCCAGCTTTATAGGTGTAATAACCACCTTTGAAATTTACCCCCAAATGAATTTGAAGGCTCCGAAAAGCCAACTTATCACTACTCTAGCCTCAGACATTTAACCGAGCAAACACTTACCGAACTCACAATCACAGGGGAGAGATTAGGAGTGGACTTAAGTACAATTGCCACAAGAATCATCAACGAGGAATGGAATCTCATCTCAGATGAAGCATGGATGCTTATAACTAAACACATGGCACAAAACAAGGGGAAGAAACCGGAAACAACTACCTCAGAACCCACGAACACAAGAGAGACTAATAGGAAAGAACAACACCATCAAATACAAGAAACAAACATCCCCTCAAAAACCAGAGGAAGACCAAGAAAGCAGCCAATCACAGAGGCACAAACTGCAACACAACTCCAAGTCAAGACGATGTCACTTAGAACAAGAGCGGCTTCCAAAGGAATAGATTTGACCCCCTCAAATCTAACAATAGTTCCAATAACCCTGGCAACTTGGCCCACCGAGAGCATCATCGATATAGCAAACCAGGTAGGGGTGATGATCACACACGATGACAAGGAAACCCTCCCACTGATCACCCAAATCAGGCAGAGAGAAGGAGAACACTGCGCAGGGCCGAACAAGGTTGGCCAATGAAGGTACTCTCATGGAATGTAAGGGGACTAGGGAAACGGAGGAAAAGATTCCTAGTCCGTGACATCCTCCAAAAACAAGGTCCAGATGTCTTTGGCCTACAAGAGACCAAACTTGCCTCGATTACCGAGATGATATGGAAAACAATAGGAGGTACAGCCTACGATGGCAGACTAATACTACCGGCAAACAACGCGCGAGGCGGCTGTTGCCTTGGTTGGAAAACAAAGAATCTCAAACTCATCAGTGGCCACATAGGTACTTTCTCCCTCACGGCGATACTGGAAGAACTTTTGACAAACACCCAGAGAATGTATACCACAGTATACGACCCATGTGACCATACCCGGAAAAGCGACTTTTGGCAAGAACTCACATCTATCAGAAACATGTGGCAAGGGCCTTGGATTATCGCGGGGGATTTCAACACCATAAAGGAAAGGGGCGAATGGAACACACACAGTTCTCACCAAAGAGAACAGGATGACTTCAATGATCTCATTAGAAGACTCCACCTTTTTGACCCCCCACTGATAGGAAGGCGCTACACCTGGACAAACGGGCAAGCAAGGCCGATACTAGCAAGACTGGATAGATTTCTGCTCTCCCCAGAATGGTTAACTGACTATCCACACATACACCAGCAAGCAATCCCAAGAATACAATCCGATCACACCCCGCTAATCTTTGAGTGTGGCCCTCAGGAACCTGTCCACTACCCCTTCCGATTCAATAGGGAGTGGGCAAACAAGGAAGGCTTTTGGGACATGATAAAAATCTGGTGGAGGGAAAATACTAGTCAGGGCGGAGGAACATTCAAAGTAGCAAAGAAGCTCACAGATATCCGTAGGAAACTGAAAACATGGAGCAAAGAAATTGAAGGAAATCAATCAAGGAGAAAGACAGAACTCCTAAACCTCATACAAGAAGCAGATATAAACCAAGAATCAAGGAGCCTGAATCCACAGGAGGAAGAAGCACTACAAGCTCAGATAAGAGAATATAAATATAAAAGCATAATCAGAAGCGAGGAAACCCTTTGGAGACAGAAATCAGGGGTAACCTGGATGAGAGAAGGAGATAGAAATACAAAATATTTCCACGCCGTAGCAAACCAAAGAAGAACAATGAACTGGATCAACCAACTAAGAGTAAATGGCAGAATAGTAAATACAAGGGAAGCCATCTCAAAGGAAATCTCGGACCACTTCAAACAACTATTTGGAACCCCCAGAGAGAATAGACTCAAAGCGAACTGGGGGATACTCTTCGCACAAAGAGCAAGGCCAAACTTAGCCCACCTGGAAACCCCATTCACAAAGGAGGAAATCTACAAGGCCATCAAAGAACTCAAATCAGAGAAAGCTCCAGGCCCCGACGGTTTCCCGATGAGTATATACCAACAGGGATGGGACTTCATGAAAGGGGACATATGTCAACTATTCCAAGAACTTCATCAAGGAAGAGCAAACCTGGAAAGAATTAACTGGGCGCACATCCTCCTTATCCCTAAGACCACCTCCCCACTGGAAATCAAGGACTACAGGCCCGTCAGTCTGATCAACTGTTCAATGAAAATAATAACCAAAGTTCTTGCAAATCGCCTACAGGGAGTTATCGCGCACCTGGTTGAGGAGAACCAAACGGCCTTCATACAAGGAAGATGCATACAAGACAACATTGTGGTTGCCGATGAACTCATCTACAAAATGAAGAGAAGCCGAAGGAACGGAGCACTCATGAAGGTCGACTTCGAGAAGGCTTTCGACACGGTTGACTGGGAATTCCTTTTTGAGAACATGGAAGCACGAGGTTTCGGAACCAAATGGATTGGATGGATAAGATCAATCTTAACCTCATCGAAGGCCTCCTTCCTAATCAATGGAACCCCAACCAGATATGTGCGACAAAAACGAGGCTTGCGACAAGGGGACCCACTATCACCACTACTGTTTGTGCTCGCCACAGAGGTCTTCACTGCTATGCTATCTAGAGCATCAGAGACAAACATCTACAGAGGAATAGCTGGGGGCCCGTCAAGCAGGGATCACATTACTTCCTTGCAGTACGCAGATGATCTCCTCGTCTTTTCTTCAGGGGGTGCAACCGACTTCAGAGCTCTGAAACTGATCTTCTACCTCTATGAAGGGCTAACAGGACTCAAAGTAAATTATACCAAAAGCTCCATTGTACCTATACACACCGTTGGACACAACGCAGAAACTTTGAGAAACATAATGGGATGCAAAATTGACTCACTACCTCTTGAATACCTAGGGATGCCCTTAACTGGCTCAAAGCCTAGAAAACAAGATTGGCAGAAACTCGTTCATAGAATTCGGGATTGAATTTCCAGCTGGAAAGGGAAACTATTGTCCATGGGCGGGCGGATAGCCCTACTAAATTCGGTACTCACCACCATCCCCAACTACTGGATGTCACGATATAAGCTACCACAATGGGTGATCAACAAAATAGATGGTCTTCGCCGGGACTTTCTGTGGAGGGGATCAGATCAGAACCCCAAAGCATAACGGCTAACCAAATAGGATCGAATATCTAGACCGAAAAACTAGGGGGGTTGGGGCATCATCAATCTGAAGACGTTCAACGAGGCTCTCTTGGGAAAATGGTGGTGGCGGATTTTAACTGGGGAATCTGGACATTGCCAAAAAGTACTAACTGTGATCTACTACAGGGATGGGAAAATAGACCCTTTCAGGGAATACAGACAAAACAAATCACTATTCTGGAGGGACATTGCGGAACAAAGAGATTGTACCTTACTCAACATAACGGTGAAAGCCGGAAGTGGATCTCAGATTAACTGTTCGAAGGAAAACTGGATCCAAGGACAAGCGCTCATCAACAGGTTCCCAGACCTCTGCCAGAAGATAAACAACGAACATATGACCGTCCAAGAGGCGTATCGGTGCATCCAAACAAATACATCAATCCTAAAACAGAGTCCTCTAACCCTAGAAGGTGAACAACAGATTGGTCTACTACACCGATACATCAGGGAGAGTGATGAGCACCAACAGGCAGAACAAAGGACATGGAAACTAACGGCGAATGGCAAGTTCACGGTACAATCACTCTACAGATTTAAAACTGACGGAGGTATGCGCTGCCAGCTAGGATCAGATTTCTGGAAAACAGCATGCCCACCGAAAGTCAAATACTTTGCATGGCTGGCACGGGAAGACAAAATCCTAACGCTTGCGAACCTTGCTAAAAGAAGGTGGAATGGTGACAGAACCAAATGCTACCTATGCGAGGCAGAAGATGAAACAACGACACACCTTTTACTACAATGCCAATACACCTCACCAATTTGGTCTCACTTTTGCTATCTCTTTCGCATGCAGGGCCTCCCAAGACATACTGAAGACATTTGGGGAAGATCACCTTCAGCCCTATCCAAACATCTAGCAAAGGATGACATATCGAGCTGGAATATAGCGGTGATGGCAATCACCTGGAGCGTTTGGCTGGAAAGAAACCGGAGATGCTTTCAAGAGAAACAAATCGTTTACAAGAAACTAATCCGCAATATCTCCTTCCTCATCCTCTCATGGATAGATGCAGCCCACACAACACAAAGACAGAAGCTACTTACTATAGAAAACATGGCCAATTGGAGCCTGGAGCTTACAAGGGAACAAGATCGACCACTACAAGCAGGCGCAGACTTCGCGGACGAGGAGACCCAAACGTGAACAAGGTCTTAGGTGAGGGCCATCCAATAAGGGAAGGTTCCTCACCGTAGACATGCACAGCACCAACCCTCTCTATCCACGGAGTGCACTACAGCACTGAACACACAATGGAATGTGAATCATGGCCCGATGAGGATAGAACTGCATAACCCCCTCATGCTCAGGAAAGACACTTGATTTGTACTATTGCAGTATTGGTGCTATGTAGAAGTGGTGGCTGGCAATCTGGTCTCGTATGCCATATAGGTACAAGCCAAGGTTCGTGGAATTAGATGGAGGTTTGGACATCTTGGAGACCAAGTAAACCCAGTTTCGCTTGGGGGAACCCACAACTGTTGGAGGTACAAGTGAGCTCTTTAAACATCGGGGTGCGTCTCTCTGGCCGGATTAATAAAAAAAATTTAAAAAGAAAATGGAGAGACACCAAAAATGTGGGAGCAATAGCTTGCCCTAAGGCTTATGATAGTCCCCTTGGGGGTACAAGTGAGCTCTTAAACATCGGGGTGCCTCTCCAGCACCAACTAATCTTAACCAACACATAAGGCGGAGAGACGGTCAAAAAGGTGGGAGCAATAGCTTGCTCTAACACATAGTGGTGGATACCCCGCAAGCGACATGGGTCAAAAGGACAATCAGGTTGATTCGTACCTCTCTTCTATTTTCCCCTACAGGTGACTACCCATATGGCATGCAACACCCATGAGAGAGCCCCACCACAACAACATCCCGCTGCGACTGTATAGATCATTTGGACAAGTACCATCATGAGGGAGTATTGCCGTTCCACTCCTCCTACATCAACTCTCATGTGTGTTTTTGCCTCCACTAAGTGGTTGGGTGCTACCTAATCGCATCAAGAATTCGACACTATTTGTAATAGAGGATCACCTAGGAACCTTTTTACAATCAATGAAAGTGGTTTATCCACATTTATCAAAAAAAAAAATTTGGTAGGAATTTAAAATTTTGGTAGTAATATTTGCAATCTAATTAAGAGATAGAAATATCATAAAATTTGAGGGACCTTGTTGTAACTATGCTAAAGCTAGGGACAAAATAGAAAAGTCCCTTATAACATCAGTTTCCATTCAGTGAAGTTCCACCACTATTATTGACCTCCTTTTTATTATTCATCATGCAATATAGTTTTAAATTATCAATGGTTATAATCCTTGCCATTATCTCGCCTGCTAAATTGGATTTAAGTATAAATAAAAAAGTGGCCATGTGATGTAAGCAGCAACCTTTCAATTCATACAAAGCATGTGCCATTGAAAGGAGTATAATTATAATAATAAAACCCCATGAAAGTGATGGTTCCCTCTCTCTTAAGCTCTGAGGGTGCGTTTGGACAAGAAGAATGGAAAGGAAAGGAGTGAGCAAAGGAATGGAAAGAACAAGAGAATGGAAAGGAAAGGAATAGGAAGGGTAATGATTACCTTGTTTGGATGGGAGGTAATTGGAAGGTAATATATTGGGAATGGGAAAAGTAAAAAGGAGGATTGTGAATCAATTACTCTTATACCCCTACATAAAAAATGATTACTTTTTACACTTATCATATTGCTTTGATTATAATCAATATAGTTGTTATGATTAATATTTTTATAATCCGATTTAGTTGTTATTATTAATATTTTTACGATTATCATTATATTTGAATTGCTTTCATTTTTATATTTAGTTGTTAATTTGAATTACTTTTTACACTTATCATATTGCTTTCATTTTTTCCTTTTTAAAGTATATTTATGACATAAAATAGACATGTTTCCAAATATAAAAACAAAACATTTTATTTATCAACAACTAACAATACAACACCATTATCCTATTTGCAAATATAACTAACAAAACATTTTATCCTTTATCACTAACAAACAATACATCGTAACTTGTTTGCAAATATTACCACCAAATATTTATAGCTTTTACCATAAATTAACAAGCATTACAGCAGCCTGGTTGCAAATATAACAACAAAACATGTTTTGTTTTATCATCAACTACCAGAACATTACTTGCAACAGTTACCTAATTGGAGAAAATTAAAAATCTTTGCACAAACATTGACTAGAGACAAGTTCAAATTACATGATCCAAATAAAACATAGCCCAACATTTTTAACACAATCCATAATCCATGAAAGTACATAATTGAACACCTAGACGATAGTTTGAATCAAAAGTTCCAACCCTCTAAAGAGCGCACGAACATCTAATCAGCATCAAGTCCTGCAGCCTGTTAAAAAAGAGATTATAAAATGTCATTATCAAGCAAAGAGAAAACATACTTTAACAAGAGGAATTTTGCCAAGAAATTGTCCAAGTTCTATGCATCAATTAGAAGAAAGAAAGCATAAGAGATCAAAGCAAATCCATTTCTTACCAATATGATCTAGATACTTGGCGGGTAATAGGACATTCTCCTTAAAAAACCCGGCAAAATCGAAGCTTCTTATCATTTGGAAGATCCCAAAAAACTTTGAGTTGATCTTCATCTTTTGCCAATCCTTGCAACATGAATATTGCTTCGTCATCGGTCAGCCCTTCAATATCAAAAAGTACTTGACTCAATAATCTCTTCTTTTCTTCAAGTTCTACACGGGCTGCTTCATTTCGGGTTGCGATTTCAACATTTCGAGCTAGACTCAAAGATTGCGAAATCACCGATTCAAAGATTGCGGGTCATGCAGCTTCAGACAATGATTTAAATTCGGGACCAACCATATCTACAAAACTCCGAAAATTTTCGGACATTTGCTCCATCATCGGGTCCCTATCATATCCTTTTCTCTTTCGGCGTACAGATGATTTAGAGGCACTGCTATCAGATGGCATTGGTGATGGGACCTCATTTGGTGCTTGTGTTGACATAAAGAAATCAGAAGTGTCTTCCTCCATTGCAATATTAACTTCTTGTTCAACTTGTGCTGCATCATCACCGATATCACCACTATTATTGCCCAATGCCCTGTCCTTTGTGAACACTTGGGAAAGAGAATTATAAAATGGCCACGATTTGCCTTATAGACCAGCTGCTTCCTTATGAGTCTGCATTGCACGGGAAAAAAAAATAATAAATTTAAAACAACTTGTTTGCTTAATTAACAAATTACCAAATGAAGTTATATATACCTTGACGTACTCATCATATGCGCTTTTCTCACACATGATAGTGCTGTCAACATAATTCCAATCAAACCCACTCAGGCGCAGCATATCTCCTATAGCATTGGTTTTCTGCCTTAAATGCTTCACGCGCGATTCGATATTTGGAGTGGCCTTCAGTTGGGTTTGTGGAATCTTCGCTTTTATCATTCGTTCCAACTGAATTAAAAACCCACCTCTAAAACCATTTTCAGCCCGCCACATGGGGTCAATGGACAACTCAACCAGTGCATCAACTAGGGCTTTATCTTCTTCGTCGTCCAAAAACGTTTGTTCTGCCCCCTGCCCTTATGTTGTGTGTTCGATTCCATATTGAAGGATAAAAGATAAAAAACAATAATGGTGAAAAAAATTAACAAAAAGAGAACATGAAACATGACACAAAGAAGCAATCAGCTATAACATAAACAATAAAAAAAACAGCTTTGTGTTTGATCTGAACATTTATTCAGTAATCAATTCTATGTTAGAAGATACAATTCCAAGCATCTTTGTGTTTGATCTGAAATGCCAGCAAAAAAAAAAACAGGAACAATAATCATCTCTGATTATTTCTCTAATTAATTTCTTAAAAAATGACTTTGAAATGCAAAAAATTTTTAAAAGCTGTTGTAGTTATCATAAAAATCACATAACTACAACTATATATTGAATACTAATACTTCTACTAGGGATGGAAGATCAAATGAAAAAGTAACCGAACACAACCCAATCATCCACAATTTAATATTGAAAGATTGAAGGCTTGAAAGAAAAAGAAACAACTTGAATACTTCAAACTGATTCGCTTCATATTAAAGAAAATGCAAACAAACATTCAACATTCGTACCACAAACCAAAAATAGTCAAAGTACATATTTCAACCCCTAAATAGAGAAGATCATCTAGTACATGGATGTGTAAAAATATAAAACTCAATGTGCTTGCAACATGTTAAACATGTCTACGGCCTTGTCTTGCCTAAACTGATTCCACTCATTAGTTGGTTCAACGGCTGTGATGTTATCGGTCTCATCTTGCGGGTTTTCCTCCAAAGGCAAAGTATCAACCTCATCCTCTGCAGGATCTTCTACCATCTCCCTTCGGATGAAATTGTGTAACAAGCAACAAGCATTAATAATACGCCGTTGTGTGGTTAGGTTGTAGAAACATGGACTTGATAATATTTTCCAACGAATTTTTAAAAGTCCAAATGTCCTCTCGATCACGTTTCTAGCACTAGCATGTTTCATGTTAAACCACTCTTCAGGTGTTACTGGTCGATGTCCTTCAGATCAAGAATTCAGGTGATATCGTTGGCCTTGAAATGGTGCAAGAAAGCCGGGACAATTCGTATATCCTGAATCGACCAAATAATAAAAACCTAGTAGGCACACAATTGTCAAATATTAGGTACTATTTTATTTTCCCAAAAAATATCAAAAGAAGGCCAAGATAAATATTTTTACCATTTGGAACCTTTAATCCATTATACTTTGTAACAGCGTCCCTAAGAACCCGTCCATCATGTGCTGACCCCTCCCAGCCTGACAAGACATATATAAATTGCATGTCTTGACTACATACACCGAGTACATTGGTTGTGATTTCGGCTTTTCTTGTTCTATATCTTGGTCGATCAGCTTTAGGCACATTCACTCTAATATGTGTCCTATCTAATGCTCCAAGACAATTCTATGATAAGCAAACAAAAATAAAAAAAACAAATTAATACTTGGCCAAATATGTTGGGGAAAAAATATGGAAACCTAAAAAAATGAGGTCTTACCTTAAACCACTTCCATCTGGGGTCATTTGAATCCTATGGGACGGGTTTTGGTTTTTTAAGTAGAAAACTGTGACAACGAATAATTGACTTCAAGGTTGCATGAAAATGCCGACTTACTGTTTCGGCAGATCGCACGAAGTCAAATTTAATTACCCTATTTTTAACATGATGTGCTACAATGTTCAAAAACATTGCGACCATCTCCTCAACCATCACATTTCTCGTGCCTCTTAACCCGCCCGAGGTTGTTAGCAAATGGCACAAACTGTGAAAACAATGGCGATCCATGCGTAGTCTATCAATGCATTTAATGTCGCTTTCGTAAACCAACCGGTTCAAAAATTCAACTTGTTTGCTACGCCTAGTAGACGTTGACTCAATATCACATTGAATCAGTCTATTTCTATTGTTGCGTTGTTTTCTTGCACATGCAATGGCCATGAAATTTAGTACGTAAAAGTAGGTCATGTATATTAGAAAATATAGCCGAAGTTCGTCAATGTCATCCATATCTAAAAAAAAAAAACAATTACACACATTTGATTAGAAAACCAATCAACTCATATCTTAACTTTCTAAAATCATATGATATTTCTGAAATCCACAAGAAGAATTGACAAAGTTGGAAATGTTTGAATCTCAACTCTTTGAATAATGAATGAGTGGAATAATTGAAAATGAATCTGTTTGCACCTCATTATGCATTGCCTCATACAACAAACAAAGAGAACTATTAAAGGAGCAAACAACCATGCTGAACACAGTCGATCACCACTCTTTAAATTTTAAACAAAATTTCCAATCATTTCCTGGACAATAAAAAAAAGAAAATAAAGCAACTTCATTTACAAGAAATCTCATCAACAGTATTTATCTACCACCATCTTCAAGTATTTCCTTTCATATTCAGCAAAAGATGGAACCAAACATTAAAATGGTGACTCAGATATCCACAAGGAATCCAACTGACTAGGAATTCATAAATTAGTCAAGTGGGAGAGCTAATTACTTAGAGATGGTAGAACCAACTAGGCTTAAAAATGAAAAAGGAAAAGAGATATTATAGATCAGTGATTTATAAAACCATTCCTCATAGCAGATAATAATATAACAACTACTCAAACCAGCAATCAGAACAATGGGCCAAAAATAAAAGGCCTGCATATCCACATTCATGAAGGCAGCCCACCAAGTATTTTATATATCTATAATTTTATTTTTCTATATGAGTGGATGTAATCCTGGAAATAATGTATATGAATATATGATGAGTGTTTGAATTATAGGTAATAATGTACAAGATTTTTCCACTGATATTTCTCTCAACAAAATTGAAGGAAACTATAAATCTAGAAAACAAATTAGAAGATAATCCAAACAATATCCTCGGGAGTTAGGAATCCAAACAAATTAGAAGATAAAGTAGCAAAAACCAACCAAACATTATCCAATAACAATGCAACCAAACTATCAAAAACCCTCGGGAGTTTGAAAATTTTAGGGATCTGATAGAAAATGTAGGAAACTGTAGATCCTGAACCGGCAAAGATCGGAAACCATAAAGAAGGAAGGGGATTCCTCACCTCGCAGGGACAGAAGACCGTGGCGCACGGCGGCAGGGAAGGAGGCGACCGGGAAGGGAGATCGTGGAGATCGCTTTTATCAAACAATCTGGCTCGTTAGGGGAGAAGAACACATCAATGGGGGCACACCGGTAATCTCAAGTGGGGGGAATCATCAGTCCGCCCGATTTGGGGGGAATGGGGAATCCTCTCCATAGGGTAATTGGATTCCTTTACACAGGGTAATCAATCCCTCCATTGCTCAGCCAAACGTGGGAATCCAAAGATGGAGGGAATGATTACCCTTTGTAAAGGAATCATTACCCTCATCCAAACGCACACTGAGAGTTTTTACTTTTCAGAGCCCTTAAAACTATTGACCACTTGTCCTCTTGTGACCCCTTTGTCCTATGTCCATGCCTCTCCCTTTCATCTAGCTGTATGGGCTCTTGCTCGCTCGCCCCACCACCATTGTAAGGGTTTACAGATGGAAGTGCTCTGAGAGGGCATGGGTTGGTGCCTTTGTGCCTGGGGAAAGATGTATGAGAGAGTAAACCGGAAAATTTTCCTGCCCTGCCGGCCTCAACTACCACGTTGGCGCCACTCCCTTTGTGTCTGGTGCCGATCTCTCGAGCACTGCCATCATAATGCCCATACGTGAACTTAGTCTCACCTTCCTATGAGGTAAGACACTTTCTTGCTATGTTTTTCGATATTTGATGATAAGTTGATCTTTGTTCTTCTACTCGATTCAATTTGAGGGATTTTGAAGATGTTTAACTTAGAGACCTAAATATATTGATAACGATTTGCTTTAGCTCCATTTTCTTGTCAAATATTTAAATCGTCAAATATGTTGCTTTAGTCTTCCTCTCAATGTGAAATCAGCTTACCAACTTACTTAACAATGAGGTAACCCTTAGCATGGAGCTTCAAGCAAAGAATGGATCGAATTAAGGTCGGTGCTTTTCAAATTTTAATTATGGGATGATATAAGTACATGGTTTCATCAATGGAGTTAATTTGAACAAGTGAAGGTAATGCATATTATTAATGAAATGCATGTAGAGTTCTTAGGGGCATAGTAAGTTGAGTATAGTTGTTAAGTTCAATGTACTGAAATTTTCATAGTTGCCAAGCATGCCTTGAATCAGTTCTAGCATTGAACTTCTGAACCTTGACCTGGTAGTACATGAAACTATAGAGTTTAATATGTTATGTTAGTGGGCATGAATTCGAAAGTTTTGAGCTACGCTCAGGGAATTCTAACCTTTCGACACGAGCTCCGTAAAATTGATGCAACAAACTCAACAGGTTGGAAAACACATCAACTCCACCTCTAATTCTCCATGGATTGTAGTATTAAGTGTTCAAAAGTATGTTCAAAGACCTCTTCTTTATACTTTAATTAATTGTATATGATATAGGATGGAGGCCAAGCTGTCCATTATCATGTGGTTTAATTATTGGAGGTTGCTCTCGGACCTACTAAGAAACCAATAAGAGATAGTAGTCATTGTGGGTTTAGTTATTAATGGCCAGTTAATGGATGATTTAATGACTAGATAATTTTCATAGTTAGCTCAATCTCCAAGAAATAAATCAGGTGCATAATATT
Organism: Dioscorea zingiberensis; assembly: GCA_026586065.1. Lineage (NCBI taxonomy): Eukaryota > Viridiplantae > Streptophyta > Magnoliopsida > Dioscoreales > Dioscoreaceae > Dioscorea > Dioscorea zingiberensis. The sequence continues at coordinate 92,722 of JAGGNH010000134.1, forward strand.
TTAAAGGCTTTCTCCTTGTATGTCCATGACCTTGTTGTGAAAATCCTACATACTAAGGTAGCCTTGTTCTTTATAATTTCATTAAGAGTTTAAGTGTAACACCCTTATCCTTTTCAGGACCCAGGTGTCACACCAGCCAGATCTAGGGAATGAACCCTAAACCTAAGGCTGTATTCTACTAATTAACTGAAAATTATCAACATGCGGAAAGTAATTAAGCAAACTGAATAGATTAAAGCACCAACTCAATCTGGATTAATACAACACCAATTAAACATTGTCTTAAACTTAATGTCTTACAATACTCGAAATCAAATAACATATACTAGACGCGGAGTCAGAGCCAGCTACGGAGCATCATCATTAACTCATGGTCAGACGACCTTCTAGAAGAACTCCTGTCTAACATCCTGCGAAAACAATATCAAAAACTAGGGTTGAGCTACTGTAGCTCAGTGAGCGAAACAACTTGTCGGGTGTATCTGTACCCGTAAAATAAATAAAAACTGTAAAGGAAAAACTGGTGTGTAAAACACGAATAAAAACACTAGATTAAAAATACTGAAAACTGTACTGAATACTGAGCAAGTAAACATTGATCAATGTATTCTCTTAAAAATGCATATCCGAAGTTTACGCTTCTCTATCTTGTGAATTAAGTATGAAGCCGACATTCCCCTTACCTGTGCCCTCTTTCTCTCTCTGAGATGTGCTCGATCTCTAGAAGGCGAGGAATGCGGCATCATCTAATACACAAGACTATTCTCTGACTACACATCTACTTCAATACTGTAAGGCCAGCAACCAACGATTATATCTGATACTGAGGTCGAATATATATATATATATATATATATATACGTACACTAAGCATCCCAAAAGGGATGGAAAGGGGGTTTTGATTTTTTATAAAATGGAAGTCTTTTTAAAACAGATAGTTCGGACTTAAAACGGAATTTTAAATCACCCCTCTCCTACTCAGTGTCGTACTCTCTGGCTCTACACGAGCCACTCTGGTCTATACAAGTATTTCAATAGAATGTAGTCTCTCTGTATCTGTAACTATTTCTCTTTTCTGTTACTGAATACTAAGCATGAGTTGGTTTTATAAAACTCTAGAAACTTTTATAAAAACTCAAAGTTCATGCTTTTAAAACTGAAAACTGTATCATATAAAAATACAGTAAAACTCATGAACTGTACAGGTAGATTCCCCTCACCTTGGTCTGGTTCAAGCTTAGATATGGTTCGGTCCTTCGGCGACGGACTTGCCTTTGCCCTGACCTGATAGTTGGAATACGAATTCTATAAATACGAAATCCGTATTCTTGACTCGTACTCTAATATGAACTAATAGAATACGATGAGAATACGAAATTAACCTTTCTATCTAACTATCCTCATTTTCATCACTAATATAATTGGTAACCTTAAGCATGCATTTCATGGAGATTAAGGGTCCTTAACATGCTTTCTCTAAGGTAATGTCTTGCTAAAAGTGACATGAATAATCTAAGGAATTCATCGAAATTTCGGCAGCACCTCCTCTAATTGAGGGGCCCCGAATATCTACAATCATTCACACACATAAACATATCTTAAATAACATCAACATACATACAATTTCTAACATTCACAGCCCTATACATAAACCTCTCTTCATCCATCTCTAATCTTAAATTCATGAGTTTAATTGGGGTTATCCCAAACTAACTCCTTTAACTGCTAATTAGCTCCAAAGTGGTTCTTAAGAAGCTCACAGAGGGGATGGTGGGCTGATGGCTCGACGAGCTCACTGTTGAGCTGTGATGGGGTGACGAGGCGCCAAACCGGCCGGGTGGCGGACTGACCGCGCCTCAAGGTGGAGACAGCCACGGGCGGTCGTAAGATCGGGCGACGGCGAAAGCCTTGCACGCGCACGGACAAGGCACCGCTAGCGCGCAGCGGTGGCGGTCAAGCAGGGTCCGGGCCGAGTCCTCACCGGCAAGCGGCTGGTGGCTAGCGGCAGCGGTGTCGGCCGCCACCGCTCCGGGTTAGGGCACGCGCGAATAGAAGGGGGGGCGGGCTCTGTGTGAACGAGAGAGGGAGAGAGGGAGAGAGAGAATCGATTTCTCTCTCTCTTTCTCTCATCTCTGATTTTATAAAGAGAATTTACTTTTTATTTTATTTTATTTTAATAATCTTTTCTTTAATTAAAATATATTATCTTTTAAATATTTTATCTTTTAAAAATATTATCTTTTAAATACTTTATAATACTTTATCTTTTACTTTAGGTCACATCACTATTTGAAAATATTATCTTATCAATAATTCTTCCGACCCAGATCCGGGAATCCCGGGTCAGACGACCCCCGTGACACGGGCTGACTGTAGCATCACGTGTAGTCCTTCTCTCCCGACCCAGATCCGCGAATCTCGGCTTTTGCCTCGGCCAGATCTACTTTATCGGGACTCTAATTTTTATCCGATATTCCTACTTAATTAGTCTGGATTAATTAACATTTAATTAATCCATGATTTAATTAATGCAACTCGGCCGACTATCCATCTCCAACTATTCTATATAACTCAGGCCTGGCCCATTAAGGCCTCTCTCGGCCCTATAGTTGCAAGAATGGATTTCGGTCCATTTTATTCTAATTTTATTTAACTTGAGATTAATATTAATTAATTTGTTTTAAGTTAATTAACCTCATTAAAAATTTCAGAAATTCTCTGAATTTTACTTATGAAATTTTGGGATGTTACATTAAGTGTTAACTATGAAGTATATATACACTTATAGTAAATCACTAAGGGTATATAGTTATATATTTAGATCCTGACTCAGGCGTGTGAGTCGCGATCGCAGACTATCGAGGAATTGTATATTTGCTAAACCAGGTAGGCTCTCGCACGGAGGTTGTGAGTATTTCTTTCTCTTACCTCGCTTATGATTTTTGAGCTTGTATTCCTTGCAATGCCTTATATATATATATATATATATATATATATATATATATATATATATATATATATATATTTGAGTTGAGTTCACTCCTTGAATATGTATTGGCTTCCGATCTCTAGGAGATCATTGTCTTCTATATTTTCTTATATATGTTTGAGTTGTGTTTACTCGTTAAACATGTGTTGGCTTCCGATCTCGAGGAGATCATTGTTTTTTCTTATATATTCAAGATGTTGTGCCTTGGATATATACAGGAATACTTGTTGTTATGTATTTCGTACTGGCAATCACCTCTTGACAGGCGTGATACATCAGACGGAGGCTCAATCAGAGAGTGAGATATTCTGACCATGTATACATGTAGGCTATAGCGTTGTTTGGCTTAGGTCGAAGACGATGCCGAGGGCGTCATACGATATCGAGGATATCGTAGTATCATATACGCCGAGATGCAGTACATCTGTGATTTATTCACATCCTTGTGACATATTGTTTGCTTGTGATTTTGCTTCACTTGCTTTTGCACTTGACTTGCCTTCTATTCTTTGCTTATGGTTTTCTTACCATATTTATTGCTTTATTTGGCGATCCTACTAGGCCTATTCCTTAGGCTCATGCGCTTGATTGATATTTTTCTTAGGTGACGACGAGGAGTAAGATCAGTCCTATACGGGGATATACCGAGGAGCTGCCTCGGACTTGCTGTTTTTTTTTTCTTGAGGTTTGTGTACCTCTTTTTATCCTGAGTGTGTGAGATTTGTATTGTCTTTATGTTGTCTTCTTGGGGTGATTTGACTAGATCCTAGTATTAGGTTATATCAACCCGGATATTGTACTTGTATGGAGTTGTATAAACTCCTTTGTTATCTTTTATATATATTCCGTTGTTATCCTCTCTAGTTAATAATTGTACAGGGATTCTGAGGACTCACACCCGGATAGTGACCTGTCCCTATTTGGATGCGGCCGGTCTGTCCACGTGCCCGGGCCCGAGTTCGGGGCAGGACAACAGGACTCCTGGCGGATCACTTGGCCGCGCCCTTAAAGCATGGAAAGCCGCATCTGATAACATACTTGTTGATTCACAGAAAAGCTTAGATCTAGAGAGACAGAAAGAGATTGAAGAGAAAAGGAGGAAGCTTTGGAGGTGTGTGTACCTTCGTCGGAGTTGGTGGAGATGGAGAGCAGGGATGTGAGAAGGAGGAGACAGAGCAAGTGGAGGACAAGGGCCCCGAGCGCCATTAGTTGGAGCGAGAGTCAGAGAGAGAGAGGGGACTCAGAGGATGGTGCTTGACGATCAAGCAGCAAGCGCCAAGCTTGGCCAAGCTTACCTGGTCCCGCCAGAGTGTCAGTAGTGCTTCAATCCTGCGGTTTTGGAGAAGAGAAAGAGTCAAAGAGGGTTATAAACAGTTTATAATAAACTTATAGTTATAACTAAGTTATAACTTATTTATAATTATAAATAAGATAAATAAAAAAACCTGAATTTAGTATTGTAAAACTAGCAAATCACTAACCTCCAAAATTAGAATATTTAAGTTCATATCTTCGAATCTTCAACTTGAATATTTATTCCCAGTCCGATCTGTCAGTTGTCGTATCTTCTCCAGTGTCGTTATTTGTCTCATGCTCTCCTTGATCTTGTAATCTATCTTCGGCATCCAGCCAGTCCTTCAATAAGATACACATCTCCAAGGAAGTTTGGTTCAACCGGTTCCTTCTATCGTCAAGTACCATGTTCCCTACATTGAAACAAGACTCCGATGCTACTGCGGACACCGAGTGTTAGTAAATCACCTGCCATAGCAGCTAGCATAGGATAGTTATGTTGGTTTTAGATCTTGGGAAAACAATTTTCAAAATATGCGGAAGCATGAATAAATATGTATAAAAAAAAACAAGATCTTGGATCGGTATTCATCAAAAACACTTTTTTATGAAAACTTTGTAAATTATAATAATTAATTCTACTTATGAATTAATAAAATTAGATCAAGAATAAAAATCGCGACAGAAATCTTTCCCTCTCTATTCCGTCGCTGATTTATTTTAGCGACGAAAATTCATGATTTCGCGAGGGAAATTTTCCCTAGCTATTTTCCAGATTTCTTAGGGTACCTTGAAGTTGTAGAAGTTTAAATCCTCCGAGATCGGTAGATCTTCTTTTCCTAAAACCACGGTCTTCCTTCCGGTGATAAAGATCCGAGATGGACTTGTGTGTGGGCACAACTCAAGATTAATCAGATCACTAAATTGATTATTGTCTCTCTCTAAAACTCATCTAATGAGCAATTGAGACTAGGACTTTTGAGAAAGAATTTTTCTCTCTCTTTTCTCTCTTAGGATTCCTCAATTGGTTCGTATCTCACACTCTCTAAAACTTATATCAAACTCCTTTTGAAAGTCATTTTATGAGAGGAGAAAGGCTACTCATTTTATAGAGAAAATAACTCTCCTATTTAAACTAAGATAAGATTTCAATTTGAATTCAAATACCTTTTTGAATTCAAAATCAAATTTTTGTCATACAAAAATTTAGAGAGATTTTAGGCCAAATTTAAAAAGATAAAATATCCTTATATTTATCTTTTTCCTTGTGTTTAGTTATTTGATTTTAGATTCAAAATCAAAATCAAACTTGACAACCAACTTACTACATATATTGAGTCTAGACATATGCTTTACAAGCTTATCTAAATTCAAATTAATTTGAGTTTATCTTAATTTTAACTCAAATTTAAACACATGTGTCTTGGCTCACATTATCCAATAAGTCCATAAATAAATATATAATCAAATTATGTATTTATTTATTTTATTTATAAATAATACTACAAATTAATTCTCAATTAATTTGTAATAAAGTGATCAACACAAATTCAACTAAACTTGTCCAATCGGAGTTCCTTGTCCGGAGGGGGACTTATGGACCTATAATCCCGGGCTCCAATAAAACTTTATATTAATCAATTAAACTCTTTAATTAATCAATATGTTTTATTAATTCCAAAGTTACTCCACTAAAAACTTGGAATTGCACTCCCGAAATTATAGATATAAATTACTCGGGATTCGAGTCGTCCATATGATATAGTCATCTCCTATATATTTGATCCTCCGTAAATAATTCATAATTAGAGCTAGGTAAAGATCCGTTAACCTTTCTAATTACATCTTTATCCTCAAGTACCAATGATTCTCTAATGAATGATAATATTCAAGAACAAATCAAGAATATGAGTACTCATACCATTCAAGCCCTGAATCATCACTCAAGGGAATTATCTGTCTACTTCTTATGAAGAAGGAATGGATTTCGTCTTGCGATGTTAACATTCCCTGCTATTCATTTTGTTACACCTCCAACATACAAAGCTTAAGGATCATGCTCTTATAATCCGTACCGAGTAAATCAAAAGATATAACGCAATAAATAGGAGTTTGCTAACCACTCAGGATTAAGATCATTACATATCCGAATTATCAAGGACATGATTTGAATGCATTATATTTTAACGAAAATTATCAATGATTCAAATCACATCGTGTCCCGGTCCTACATAATCTCATTATGTATAGTGCACTCATTAGATGTCCCTCTACATCAATGGTTTGGATAAAATCATTTCATTCTTAATGATAATGAGCTGCACTAATGAAAATCAATTAAAGATTCCATACTTTAATTGTTAAGTCAATTGACTAGTTTTCACGGACTAATTTAAATTATCATCCTTAAACAATATCCTCCCATATATATAACACTTATATATATTTATTCAAGGTTACGTAGATAATTATGGAATTTTGTGATATACATAAAGTATTCAAACAATACATGCACTTGAAATAATTATATTATTTTATTCATAATTAAATAATATTCATAACATCATATCCTTTAGGGCATACATCCCAACAAGTTATTCTCCTGTTATTTCCACCATGACAAAACATTAAACTTATTAATTTCCTCATGAGTGAGGAAATGAGTAAAATTAGTATTTAAATACATATTTATTTCACTAAAAGAAGTAGAAGAAGTAGAAGTAGAAGAGGAAGAAGTACCACCACTAAGTTTCTTTTTCATCAAACTTAATAAGTATAAACCCATTTTACTTTTATTTTTTCTTTGTGAAGTATTTTGAAGATAATCTATTTCATTTTGGTTTAATGTTTTGGCACCATAAAATTGATGATAAATATTATACATTTCATAAAGCATTGATCTATAATCTTCTTTTAAACAACTATTATGTAAACCCATACGTTCATCATGTGAGTCCAACATAAAGAAAGCACCTTCAATTTTAAATCTAGGATTTAACATGTAACCCAAAACATAAATTGGGTTCAATTTTTCAAAATATTTTAAAATTTTTCTTCCATTGAAGCAACAATAGAGCAAAAACCTTCAATAATATATCTATATTTATGAAAAAGTTCACTAATATAATACAATTGTGGCAAAATTAAAGAAGTAGTATCATAATAAACACCGACAAATAAAATTTGTTGCACCATAAAAACCTTCTAAAAATTCTTTAATCATGTTTGCTCCTTCCCAATCATATTCGGTAATTTCATTTTCTCTAAAAAATTCATTACAAAAAAACATTGATAACATCTTTATATTCTTAAACACAATCTAGTATTAAATATGTGGAATTCCATCTATGCTCAACATTCATGACAAATTTTTTATATTTTTTATTATGTAAAAGACAATCTTTTAAATTATTGTCTTCTATTTGATGAGTTTTTAATAAATAAAATATAATTTCTAATTTTTTGAAGGTAAGGTTCAATTATTTTCAAACCATCTTGCACATATAAATTTAAAATATGACAAGCACATCTAAGATGAAAAATTTTCCGAGAAAATAGGTTTTAATTAGTGTTTTAAAATTTCAATTGCACCGGTATTACTAGATGCATTATCAAAAGTAATAGAAAAAATAGAATTGGAAATTTTATAATTAAATAATGTGTTTATAATACATGTCGCAATGGTACCATTAGTGTGCTTAAATTCTAATTCACTAAAACTCAAAATATGTTTTTATAAAATCCAATCATATCAATGTAGTGTGCGGTAACACAAATATAACTTCCTTGATATTTGGAAGTCCAAATATCGGAAGTAATAGAAATTTTAGAAGAAATATTAGATAATTCATTAACTAATTTATCTTTACATTCATTGTAAATTGAAAATGCTATTTTTCTTATAGTATTTCTAGAAACCTTTTTATATTCGGGACGAAAAGCTTGAAGGATCAATCTTTCAAATTTCTTATTACCAGAAAGATTAAAAGGTTGTTCATCATGAATAATATATTTAGCTAATAATTTCCTTGCATCTTCGTTAGAATAATGAAAAGTTCCAAAATGGGAATTAAAAATATTTAATTGAGTTTGTGTAGGGTCATTTTGAATTATGGCATGCCGATTGGCATGCCTTTTAAGGTAGCCGGTGCCATGGGAAGATTGACATGCAAAATCTTTTTTACATTTTTTGCAAATAACCCGGGTGCCTTTATTTACAATTTCGACAATATCAAAAGGCCCAAACCCCCGAAGTTCTCTTCCTAATGGCGGTACTCGCACTAGCACCCGAAGATTGTCCAACATCGGTACATCCATTGGATTCATCAATACTTATGGGTTTGTTTTCATTAAGATAAAAAGGAGTATTATCGGAAGGGAAATTCGGGAAATCGGCCATTATGCTACTAAAATTAAGATTTTCGAATTACCTTGATTATTTGACGAAGAATAGAAGAATACCGGAAAAAATTGAAAGTAAAGAATCACTTCAAGCCGTTAAAGTTGAAGTTCAAATGTTGGAAGTCGGAAACTTGATTAAACTCTCCAAATCTTCAACAAGTTTGCCTTGGTCCTTGATTAATGAAAAAAATGCACTTAGGAATCTTGAACTTGAAGAAGTTTGCTTGGAGTTGATGATGAGAATTTAGAATGAGAGAATTAAGAATTGAGAATTTGATAACAATGAGATTTCTTGGTGGAATATTTTGATGGATTAGAAGGTTTTTTATAGATTTTTTTATTAATTTTTCATTACCCAAAATACCCTCATAAATTAGCCGTTTATAGTTGTTGGATATGGTAAAAATGTTATTTTATCAAAAATACATAATTATCCTCAAAAATAGCCGTTATATAGTTGTTATAGGGGTTACAATTGACTTTTCCAACTTTAAAAAACAATTTTTTTTAAAAAAAAATTATAAAAATATTAAAAAAATAAATAATAAAAAATAATCAAAAGTAATAAAAATTTAAAAAATTTTAAACAAATAGCATGATTGGAGACCCAACAGCTGGATCGGATCGCTTGATCCAAAATTTAAACAAATTAAAAAAAATAATTTGTTAAATAATCAATAAGTAATTAAAAAATTACAAAAATTAAAAAAAAATAGCCGTTGGACTCCAACGGCTGGGATGTGTCCCGTGCTATGGGCCGGCCCGGCGTGCCTGTGCCAGCCCAGCACGTGTTGTGCCCGTGCCGTGCAGGCTCGCGGGCCGTGCGTGGGTTGCCCAGTATGGGCACACACTTGGGTTGTTCCAGGCCCAATCCGTAATAGGCCGGGTGATGCCGTGCCCACGTCGGTTCGATCCGTTTGACAACTTGAGCTTGGCCGACAAGCATGGATTTAGTAGGCCCTGGATTACTAGGCCACATTAAGGCAGAGCATGTGGGACGCCCTTGTATGATCGATCCAGTCAGTGCTAGTCTAGGTTGTCTAGTTTGTGGGCCGTGCCAATCCGGCCGTTTGACCCAAACTAGTGCATGACCAGTCCCACGCCCAGGCCCAGGTCCAGGTCGTGCGGATAACATCTCTGTACATAGACGTAGATGGTCTCCCGCAACGTTTTTCCCTTAGCATAAGATACAGTTCAAGAAAGGAGGCAACATTAGGTAGTCCACTACCTCACACCCGCTGGCCTCCCTCCTTTTTGGGGCATGATGGTGGGCGGTGGCCGACCGACCCTCGGCCCCAATGAGCGAAAAAAACAACTACCAATTTCCTCCTACCTTTTTGACCTTTTAAGTAACTACTTTAATTCCATTTATTTCATTTTCTCGATACAGTAAAAATGGTGGAAGAAATCCAAACAAAACATGGAATTTTAATTATTAAATTTCAAAGAAAATAAACGAGGAAACTGACAGTTGATCTCCCAAGCAGCTCATAGGCTGCTGTGACTTTGCGGGTCCTCTCGCTTTCCTTTCTCTCTTAGTGAGAGGCACGCCTGCCAACTCTTCATCATTCATCTCTATCTCTACACGGGACGCGATCAGGCCCATTTGGATTTCTAAGCCAGGTAACGCTTGGATTCTGTGCTTGTTCGTAGTTTCCTGTTTCTATTTGGCCTGATTATTTTGGATTGTTGATAGTTAATAATTGTGGATATCTTCTAATTAATTTGTGGGAAAGTGACGTATTTTTATTTTTTATTTTTTATTTTTATTTTTTGTCTTTTTTGTTTTTGTTAATTTGTTAGATTTGGGTTGATTCAGTAGTTAACTGACTGAGTGGCTTTGTTTTTGTTTTATCCTGAAGAATTAATGGGAATTAGTTCTTTAGAACTGATAATTACTGTCTATGGGCATAAAAATTGAAGCATGATCTGAAGCATTGTTACAACATGTGTCGGAAAAATGTTGTGCTTGGGAAGGGGATGAGTATTATCTTGTTTGTGGTACATGTTCTGGGGTGGAGGATTTAGGTTTCGTACCCTGAACTATCAGATGGCAGGATCTACTAGTGGGAGTGCTGGATCCATGGGGTGCATGTTCAATGGAAAACTGAAGTGTTCAATTCTGCTTGTAGTGTGTCTGAGAAAAGCCAGATGAGAATAGATTTGGTTTGCCTTTGAATCACATTATTTGGTCACTGTTTGATAGTTTTTCTTCCTTTCCATTTTGGGTGGTTAGTATCATATTGAACTTTAGTACTGTCTTCACTCTGCTCCAATTATTACTTAACTTTAGGTTCATTTTTTTCTGGGTGATGCTCTCTATGTTCATTTTCCATTATCAAGAAGTTAGATGTACTCCATTTTCAGGGAAAAACCAATATTTTTGTGTCAAATCAGTCTTCCTTCTTTCTGTTTTTGCATTTAGAAAGTATGCATCTAATTCTCTTCTGATCATTTTCTAATGTCGACAAACTTTTCGCTCCATGTTCTTTGTTGTCCAAGTTCTTTGTGTATTGATCTACTTTACTCTTTTCAAATTTTCCATCTTGTTTTCTTGAACTCTAAGCTAGTTGTCATTTTTGTATTCAGTGTGAGAGCATATTTTCAGCAAGAACACTTATCAGCATCATCATCATCTGTATTCATTATGTAAAAGTCAAACCATCTATGGAATTTGACATTGTTGCTGTGGACTAGTTAGCTGTAACTATATTCTTGCAGAATCCGTCTGTTGCTTATTGAGGCCAGAGTGGAACAGGTAGAGTGCTTCCATAAGGTTTAGAAGACCATGGCAGTGTCAATGAGAGATGTGGATTCTGCTTTTCATGGTGCTGGACAAAAGCCGTATCCTTGTTCTTTAAATTTAAGATATACAATATTTTATTCCAAATTTCATTTTGTGCATCACACAAACTAAACCAATTATTTAATTCATGTATGAGGCTATAAATTGTTATTTTATTCATATTTCATGATTCCATGTGGATATATTTATTTATTAATTTAGATGAAAATAACACTTATATGTGGTGAAAAAAACATATGATATGTATTGTCCCAACAATAGTTTTTCTATTCGCCAATTATCTTGTTCAACTCAGTGATGAAAGTCACTATTGATAGAAATTAGAATAGTCAAAAGACAACCTAAATCATTGAAGACAGTTCAGTGGTTGAAATTACAGGCTATTATACGTGAAGTGAGGCAGTTGAGTTAATTTACATGTTCTAATGTGAAGAATCATCTTCCTGTATGTTCTTGATATGCTGGCTTCCATTCAGCTTATATTTGAATGAAAATTGGGGTATCATGAAGTCCAAGTACAAAACTACAAATATAATATTTGTATCATTGCGTCTAGGGAAGGTAGTATGCCGGCAGGAATACAAATTAGAAGACTTGGAAATATGTTACCTTGTTATTTCTTTTAGGTATACCATAATTTCAGATTAGAAAGAACTTAATAGTGATTCGGTTCATACTAAACAGATTCCTGACAGAGAATAATGGTTAGGAGGAGATCTTTGAACTTTGGACTGCTAGTAGAAAATCAAAGAGTGACAAGTTGTTGGTTATTATCATGCTTGATGAAAACTGTCACTGATTTTGGTGCCTTATTATTATTATTTTTATTTTTTATTTATCTTTTGCCAATAGGAAGACTAATATGTTATCATTATCATGCTATCCCAAGAAATATTTATTGTTAGGAGTATCAGACATGGATTTATACACATGACTTTTTCCTTGATAAATTTAGTGGAATTGAGATTTGGCGTATTGAAAATTTCCAGCCTGCTCCTGTCCCAAAGTCTTCCTATGGAAATTTTTTTACGGGAGACGCTTACTTAATTTTAAAGGTACGTGACATTTTTGAAGTAATCTTGCTAGTATCCAAAATGCACATGTTATGAGGGTTTATCTATCACCCATCAGGTTATTTCCTCTTGTAGGCCTATTACAAACATAAACTAATGCCTTTGAGCATTATGTTTAACATCAAAAGTTATGTCAATCTCAAGAATGGTGCCTTTGTGAAGAAATAGATTGTCATATACATGCGAATTATACTTTTCTTTTGGAACATGAATTTTAATCATATGTAATTTACACAGTATTGCTCTGTCTAGCAGTTACTATGCACTTTTTGATTAATCATTCCTTTGATCTCTTAAAATGTCAAAATTTTTAAATCTTTGAGCAGACGACTTCTCTAAGAAATGGTGCGATTCGACATGATATTCACTATTGGCTTGGCAAAGATACAACTCAGGTCTTCAGTTGACCCTTCAGTTCTATGTCTATTGCTTTCCTTTGAAGTATTAGCTATGCATTGTGTTTTGTTGGATGGTTGTGATATATTGAATAAACTAGGATGAAGCTGGTACTGCTGCAATCAAGACTGTTGAACTTGATGCAGCCCTAGGAGGACGTGCTGTTCAATACCGTGAGGTCCAAGGCCATGAGACTGAAAAGTTCTTATCTTACTTTAAACCATGTATTTTTCCACAACAAGGTGGGGTGGCATCTGGCTTCAAGCATGCCGAAATCAATAAACATGAACATCAGACACGCTTATTTGAGTGTAAAGGCAAGCATGTTGTCCATGTAAAAGAAGTGAGCATTGTGAATTATCCACATCACTTATTATTTATTTGAATGTATATTGAGCCTTCTTTATTATATTATTAGGTTCCCTTTGCTCGGTCATCCCTCAATCATGATGACATATTCATTCTGGATACCGACTCTAAGATTTTCCAGTTCAATGGATTAAATTCATCTATTCAGGAGAGGGCTAAAGCTCTTGAAGTTGTCCAATTCATAAAGGACACTTATCATGATGGGAAGTGTGAGGTGGCAGCAGTGGGTAAGTTGAATTTATTTGAAGATCATCCAAGAGGTTGAATAACTGAAAACTTACCTGTCAACAAATACTAATGTATTCAATTTCATCTATTAAACTGGTAGATGATGGAAAGTTGATGGCTGATGCTGAGGCTGGAGAATTCTGGGGATATTTTGGTGGCTTTGCTCCTCTTCCAAGAAAGCCAGCATCTGAAATTGATAAGCATGTAGAGAACTTTATTGCAAAACTGCTTTGGTAATTTTTACTATTTCAACTTATCTTAATACCTAACCATCAATTTGTTGTGATATTTGTTGTTCTCCAATTCTATGGGCTGTTGACACCACGATACATTTTAAAAGGATGTTGTTTGTTCTAGTGTAAATAAAGGGCAGCTCAAAGTTATAGAAGCTGATAAATTGACAAGAAAGTTGCTGGACACCTATAAATGTTACCTGCTTGATTGTGGGGTTGAAGTTTTTGTGTGGATGGGCAGAAACACATCCCTTGACGAACGGAAGGCTGCCAGTTCTGCTGCAGAAGTATTATCTAATTGCTCTTAGATAGCCTTTCGTACCTGGTGTGCTATGTGTACTTAGTGCCTGGTGTGGTTTCTCTCACAGGATTTACTCCGTGAACCTAACCGACAGAGAACTCATGTTATTCGCATCATTGAGGGTTTTGAGACTGTGATGTTTCGATCCAAATTTGATGTATGGCCCCAAACAACAGAAGTAGGCCTATCCGAGGATGCTAGAGGCAAAGTTGCAGGTTAGCAACAATATGATTGTATTGTAGATGATTTTAGGGCATTGTTGCTACAGAGGTTGGACCTACGCTTTAACTTATTTCCTTGTTCCTTGCGTAATGATTATATATATGATCTCTCTCTGTCTCTCTCTATATATATATATGTGTGTGTGTGTGTGTGTGTGTGTCTGTGTGTGTGTGTTTGTGGATGTGTGAATCATGCTTTGTGACATGAGGATAGAAATTGCTTTCACTGCCATTCAAAGGTTTTCTCATTATGTTTCAGCTGTCAACCTTATCTTAATTTGTGTGTATGTGTGAATCATGTTTTGTGATGTATGAGGATAGAAATTGCTTTCACTGCCATTCGAAGGCTTTCTCATTATGATTCAGCTGCAACCTTGTCTCAATTATTGTCATGTTCCTTTTGATATGAAGAAGAGAGTAAGCTAAGATGATCACTTTTTTCTTTTGTAGCGCTTCTAAAACGTCAAGGATTTAATGTCAAGGGTCTCAACAAAGCCACTCCTGTGAAGGAGGAACCTCAACCATATATTGATTGCACAGGCAATTTGCAGGTATTATTGTTCTTTTTGATCTCCATCGTAGATATTTTGGGATTTGTGCTACATCAGCTATGCATTTTTACTTCTAATTTCAAGTCTTTAGGTAGATTGACTGAATTCAATTCACAGGTATGGCGTGTGAATGGCAAGGAGAAAACCCTTCTTTCAACTCCTGATGTCTCAAAATTCTATAGCGGGGATTGCTATGTTTTCCAGTATACATACCCTGGAGAAGATAAAGAGGAACATCTTGTTGGCACTTGGTTTGGGAAAAAGAGCATTCTAGTGAGTCTATAACGCAAAGTCTGACACTTTTCTATTGGCAAGTATATCTAGAAAATCTTCCAGGTTTCATTCATAAGAAGCATATTAAATCTTTCAGCGGAGTTCCTTTTGTCAATGTCATTAGGCAATTGTCTTTCAGTTATGACTATCATCGATTTTAGATATAAGTTTCTGTAAATTAATATGCTTTTCTCATGGAGATCGAGCCTAATGATTCATAACCTGCCTTTATTATTTACTGATTTATCTTTAATTGGAATCAGGAAGAAAGGACATCATCTATTTTGCTTTCATACAAGATGGTTGAGTCTTTAAAATTCCAGGCTGCACAGGTGTTTTATCAACCACCGGTTTTATTTCCATCATGAAATCTGATGAATACTTGCTTATGATTTAATCGTATTATTTCTTTTCAATGCATAGGCTCGCATATATGAAGGAAAGGAACCTGTTCAGTTCTTTTCAATATTTCAGAGCTTTACAGTATTTAAGGTTTGCTTTTATTACCAGCATCATCTACGTGGTCAGGGGCTTAATTTTTTTTAAGATTGTTTTGTTCTTTAGATTTTCAAAGTTGATATTTTAGTGTTTTTCATTTAAAACATTATAGGGCGGTCTAAGCTCCGGTTACATTAATTTCTTGAAAGAAAGTGACACTGTTGATGATACATATTCAGAAGAGGGTCTTGCACTTTTTCGTGTTCAAGGTTCTGGACCAGATAATATGCAAGCAATTCAAGTTGAACCGGTAAATCCTGCCATTTCTTAAAGGCACATGTTGAAGAAAACTATGCATATGTCTCACTATATATCTTGGGATTGAAGGTTTTTATTGTCGTGGTAATTTTGATTGTCTAGTGGTTAATTCTATTATTTTTTTTTTCAATGAATTGAATTATTATCATGAAGAAGGCAATAGACACATTTTTTCCCTTTTATTCTAATCAGGTGGCATCATCTTTGAATTCATCATATTGTTACATACTGCATAGTGCAAGTACCCTTTTCACATGGTCAGGAAGCCTCACCACACCAGAGGACCAAGAGCTTGTTGAGAGACAGCTAGATGTCATAAAGGTGTGGTCTTCTGTCTTTGAATTCATCATATGACTAACAAATTTAATGTTTGAAATAATTATTGCCTACATGGTTCATTATTTTCATCTTTTTTCGTCATGTATTTCATTATAAAATATTTGTCGAAAAGTAGAAACCAAATTTCATTGCTATGGCAATGGATTTTTTGAGTTTAATATCTAATGTACATTACTGTGTTATTGTAATTTCTGAGAGAACTTTGATACTTTACTATAGTAATTGGCACAAAAATTAGATATCGTTCATTACTATTTCATTTTCTGGTGAATTGAACAAGCTAATGTTAGATGATGACCAATCTCATCAACTAGGCTTGATTCAACTATAAACTTAAGCTGATAAGAAGATAAACCCTTCCTCATATATTTAAATCCAAATTTTACTAAATTAATTGATGTTGGACTATCAGTATTACTAGGGCACAAATACAGACTTTCAAATCCAAGTATCTAAAAGTATTTAACACTTGAATTTAGTGAAACCCTATAAGTGGATGCAACCATATATATATATATATATATATATATATATATATATATATATATAGAGACACACACACACCATACATATATATTGCATTATTCAATTGGACAAGAATATTTTTTTACTTTATACATGTTGTAAATCACCTTTATCTTATAGAAATGGAAATACTAAAATCAAAAGAGGGATTTAAATTGGATTGCAATTCAAATTAAAACCAGGTAAGGTTTTTATGATTGAAAAAGATAAGGAAGATGCACATTAAACCATAAGAAGCAGATAATGAAAGATTTATGAAAGTTGAAAACGATAAAAGTAAAAAATAAGGTAATGGGAAAATGGAGGAAAACGAAGATATTCAGATTTTAATGTTGGATTATCAAAGACAGTATCCTTAAAAGTTATAAAACATAAAACCCTCGTCTAGACTTGTGAAAATCACCTCACCTTGATGTAGACACTTGTCACCCCATATCGAAGAAAGAAATATGTATGCTTACACAGATTTTCTGGTATATTCCATATCTAGGCAACATTGAGGACTAGTAGCGAACTTTCTTAATACGTGCTATTCTTTTTTTAAAAACCTGCCTTACAAATAGACTAGTTATACAGGTTTTGATATCGTGCTCAATGCAAGTTGAATATATTATCTGGGCTTGATTCAACCAAAAAGCTTAAGTTGATAAGAAGAGAAACATAAAGTTATATTTCAAATCCAAATTTTACTAAAATAATCGATGTGCAACTATTAGTTTACCTAATAATTAGAAATAACAATGGAAAATTTGATAGATGAAGTGATTATTCTTAAGCTTAAACTTGATTTTGGTGGCAATTTTACCATCTTCATTTTAGATTTTCCATAAACACTAATGCTATGGGGCACTATATATTCACTTTACAATTAATCTGTTCTAAATTGAATATATAATGTCCTATAATTATTTCTAGAAATATCCACTTTTAAGTTGATTAAATTTCTCTGGTGATAATTTGTTCAAATTTTCGCTACTTGAGCTATTCAAAATGGCTATATAATAGCTTGCTTGTTGAGACAGGCGTAAGATCAAATTGGCTTTTGCGAATGATGTTCAGTGAGATAAAGAAATGAAAAAGGAATATAATAGGGAAATGTGATGAACATATTCTCGGATGGGTTAAACACCCACACCTATTACTTGAGTTATACTAAAATATTACTCGGAGTTCGAATTCAAATTCTATCTTTCTTTAATGATGCAACAAAACTCTTAAATAAGGAGTTATGCAACAATATAAAATGAATGATCTTCCTTTCTTATTCGAGCCTCCTATTAATACGAAATTTTGAATTGAAATAACTTATTTTTCTTTCTATAAATATAAAATCTATTAAAGAATGATTATTTATTTATTTATTTATTATTATTATTTTTTAATGAATAAGAATGATAACTCAAAAACTAGTTCCATGATCTATGGCAATTCAAAAAGCTTTTTCTTGAATTAATATAGAACTAAATTTCATTCTTAACATAGCTTATATGAATTTGTGATGTTTCTAGAATGCAATTAACCTATTATATCAATTTCTTCCGGCATGGCATTGACAATAAGATTACAACCACCTATAATCATGAAAATAAACTTACCGATGTATGAAGAGTACCTCTTCTGTGTAAGTCTTTCTATGTTTAGGAGTGGGTAAATTGATACCAAACAGATGCATCAACTTCAAATTCTCCTCCTCAATAAGTTTAGGAGTCGCTTATGTGCCATCTTTCTCTTTGGGTTTTTTTTGCTAAAAGAATCTAAACCTAAACCTAGAAAATAAGAGTGATATGGAATGTGGTAAGTCGCGAGACAATCAATCAAGAGAGCGGTATCCAGGCGATGTTTCCCCCTCGGATTCTTCAAAAGATAGATAGAGAATATTAATACCGGTAGTTGCAACCAATCGGACCAAGGATTCCTAAATTGCTTTCATTCCCTCTCTTGAGGTGAAATACTAACCTAGTACCCTCACCGAACTATGTTCTAGGGAATCAATAACTTGGAAGGATTGTGGGAAAGAATAACTAGGGATTCAAACTCATAAATGCCCGATCTCTCGGCACATACACAATCCTCTCTAGTGGGGTGCGTCCGCACACGGGGAGGCGTTCACTTCTTCCCCCGGTGCGTCGGATTGAATGATCCGGGCTGTCGCAACGTAGATCAACATGCAATAAATGACTCCCAATAAATCTCAATAAAAGATGCAACTACTTAACATTAATATCCAACATCAAACATTAAACATTAGTCTAAGGGGTCCACATGCCCGAATACCTAGGAAAGCTAGTTCTTTACTAGAGAAGAAAAATACAAAACAGTGAGGAAATCAAAAGTATTCATAATGAAAACTAAAGATCCCTCCACTATTGGTGCTGAGTGATGGTTGTTGACCTGGCCCCTTCTAAGCCTCGCCGTTAGGAAAGTGGAAGGGTATGTTCACGCTCTCCTCCAAGCTCTCCGATGATGCCCTAAAATGTGGAAGATGATGGTGGATTAATGGGAGAGCCCCCAAAGGTGTCTCTAGAACCAAAGATATATCTCTAAACCCTAGGTCCCTCTATTTATATGGCCCCACGATTCTGAAGAAGTCTTGACTCGTTTGGGATGAATCAGCTTTTAAACTGGGTTTGGACAAGACGGTTCCGTCTGTTATAGCAGACGGTTCCGTTTGGGTGCTTCTGGCGATTTTCCCAAGTCAGATGGCTCCGTGTGTTCTTCCAATCGCATGCCCTGGCTCCAATGTAATCACGCAGCCTTAAGGTTTCATGGAACTCCGTGTGGTCGTCTCTAGGCCCATGAGCTTTTATGGCAATTTGAAGGTACAAGCTCGAGGGTCCTTTTCTTCTTTGTTGTTCCTTCTCCTTGATTTCTCTCCTTATCAGAGTCAACAGTATCAATGTCAAGTTCTCTTGATTTATCATCTAATTCACCCAAGTACTCCTTTAGAGGGTCAATAGCCAAGGCCTCTGTCACGCCCCGACCTGGGTTCCGGGACCTCAAGTACGTCAACAGACCGGCCGTACTTAAGCAGAGACAAGCTTAACTCAAATACAAGGCCTAAATGTTATAAGCAGATAACAATCCATAATATAAAATAAACTCAAGTTCAAGGAACATAGAGTCACAAGGGTCTATAGGCCCTATAAATTGTCTGGTCCCTATACGGGTCCTATACAAAGTAAAGCTCACAAAATAAAGATAAAGGAGTCCCCTGCACTGGATCTCCTAGTGACCTTCTTCCCAGCCTCTACCCCCTTAAACCTCGAATGTGAAAAGAGAGAAAGCAGTTAAACGCATTTAGCTTTGAATGGAAAAGCCTAGTAAGTACCCCTGCGGGGTCTCAAAGACATAAGTAAACAATATGTCAAACAACGAGGTTACAAACCCAAGAAAAACACAACCCTAGGAGTCTACCAGAAACAATCCAAAGGTAATTTTAATTCTAATAAATGTAAGCTCTCAAGCTCGCGGATGAGTTTTCAAAGGAAGCTCAAGGATCACTCCCGCCAAGATGTCCAAATTTTACTTGTCGCAGTTAAGCCGCACCTTCTCCGGTCGCTCAATTCTCCGGTCGCCATCGGTAGAACTACCTCTCATACGTGTTAACATGGTCAGCGAACCATGCCCACTGACGGGTAAGACCACCAGAGAATCGCCTCTCTGGCAAGGCAGGCAAAAATGCCAGGGGGTCCTGTTCCTGAACACTTCCCTATCGGAGCACCCTCGCTCCACTGAGTCCGGGCAGTAGACCACAACCAACAGGGACACCAACATCCCGTAAACAACCATACATGCTTAACAAGAATTTAGAAATAGACATGGATGCATGTGTGTTATCATTAAAATGAGAGTGATATCAAGACCAAATAAAGCCCAAAACCGGGTAGGAACGAGGCAAGTGTACTTACACAAATATCAAAGATCAATCAATGGTAACAGTACTAGGCAGAAGTACTTACCTCTTGTTGGAATTAGAAGTCTTCTAGCCTCCTCTTGAATGCCTTACAACTCCCCGACAGAGTTTCTTTAGAGTTGAGTCTCTAATAAATCCCTATGTCTCTAGTTGCACATGCATGTTTATCGTTGTTGTTGGGCCTGGGCCCACTAACGGGTCCTAAAGACCACCCTCTTGGGTTATGGTTCCTTAACCTATATTTCCATGTACTTTAGTCGTCTCTGGACCCATCTTAGTCAACTCTAGGTTTATTTGTCTGGTCTGAACCCTACTTGGTTACCTCTGGTTAGTTTTAGTCGAATTAGGCCCACTTGCTAAACCCAATAGAACAACTTAGCTTTACCTTAGTCTTTTATAACTAAGGAAGGGCATTTTAGTCATTCGGAAAACAATGACCCTTAGGGTGCAAGGTCCTACCCTAATTAGGGTTGAGTTCTCTCCCTTACCCCTAATTTTCTCCTTAATAACTTAATAATAAAATTTGATTTACTTGGGCCCCTTTAAGCCAACGGACCCAACTAGGTCAATTTATCAAATTTATTATATCACAAAGAATAATTTTTGTCACACTTCTTATTTAATCCTACCCCAACATAGGTATTATTAGATTATTATTGTCACACTATAATAATCAATCCCTTTTTTTTATTAATTTGTCTAATCAAACAATTAGCTAGTTAATTATCCAATTAACTACTAACTATGATTAACAATTTAATTAAATAAATTTCCACACTATAGTGTGACAACTAGATATGTGTCACACTAATTTAATTCAAACCTTATACCAATTAATTAAATTGTTTAATTCACCCAACTAGTATAGCTAGGTTTTATTATTATTATTATTATTATTTTTTTGTCACCCCTTTTTAATAATATTACCGACTAAACATTATCTGATTAATCAACTACCTAAGTTGATATTACCATAAATATATATATGTCACACTATAGTTAACAAAACATTTAATTAACTTTTTAATATTGTCACACTCCTATAGTTACCGTTTTAATTAAAACGTTTAATTATTTTATTTTATTTTTTATTCCATCTTCTTCTTCGCGACCGAGACCTCATCGGAGCTGCTCGCCGGAGATGGCATCTCCTCGCCTGAGAATGCTCTCCGTCGGTCGAGCATGCCCTGAGCTCCGTCTCGGCCCGCCATTGTTTGGCGCGCATTAACAACCCCCCATTCCCCTCCTCCGCTTCCTCCATCCATAATCGTCCCTAACTCCGCATGAGCCTAATCCTAGCTAATCATGTACCAAAGACTAAATTGAACACCGGAGAAGATTCATACCTTAACTCCGGTCCTCCCCGGTAACGCTTTGGTAAATGATGCGAGGCGCCCCGGTGACGGTTGTTTGCTTCTCCACTCAAGCCTCGCCGGAGACCACCACGATTCCCTTCTTCTACGCCAATGAAAGCGTGCCGTGGTCGGGATTATAGGTAGGTAAGCGGGCCAATCGACGCTAACGCCTCCCATAATTACTTCGCCATGCTTCCGGCGAGTGGTACTACCGCTGTAATCGGACGAGGCGGCGGGTTCAAGGGCGGGCGCATTGTGCGATCGCTGGGGCCGGTAATCTGCGGGCTCTCCTCGTGATCGCGGGCTTCTGGATCAACGGTGGAGATAACGCGGTAGGTACTAACGGCTTGATTAGGTCCGAGATCCTCGGATCTAGAATTTCTTCAATCAACGGTCGAGATTCCATCACGATCAACGGCCGATCTTGAGCGTCGGATCGACCACCACGCCTCGATCAATGGCCGCGGATCTAAAACAAATCAATGGCCGATTATAACTACCCGCCTCGCGATCCAAAGACTATCAATGATGGATTCGGTTCATGGCCGCCCTCACCGCAAGGCGGTCACTCCCATTTTCTCCTATCTCGCTGTCGGATCCGAAGCCGCGATCGATAGATTTGATCTCGTGACGACACGCGGCCCTTCCGCGGCCATTATAATGCTCGAGATGTACAACGGTTCGAGATCTTTAATCTCTACCGCTGGTTTATCTCTATAAGACCCCTTTTTGTCTGACAAATTAACCGAAGGTCCTTACTTCTTTTTTTAGGTTACATTCTAGTCCAAGCCTGTGAGAGGGGACTATTTTCCAATAGTCCTTTGTAATTTTTCAAATTACAAATTAGTCCTTCTGGCCACCAATAAACCCTAATTAGGGTTTTAACCCCCCTTTTTTTAAAAAACTTGATTTTTTCCCCCTATTAAATCCTTTTTATTTCTATTTTCTCCCACTTAATTAATTAATTAGGAAGACCTTTCCTTTAATCAATGATCCAATTTAGAGGAATTAACTAATTTTATTATGATAAAATTCATGGATTTTACAGCCTCTTGCATGCAGTCTCCTGTGATCAGATCAATGTCATCACAAAGTACGATGTGTCATCGTGGTCTAATGTGGCGCGGCGCATGGCATCCTGCAGTCTGAATACTACCTCACTGTCTCCTACTCTCAATGATAGCTTTCCTTCATAATGATCTTGTAGTACCCCAGCTGTGCCTAAAAATGGACGGCCCAGGATGATCGGTACCTCGATGTCGTCATCGACATCTAAAAAGACAAAATTTGCGGGGAATACAAATTTACCCACCCCATCCAAGACATCCTCAGCAAGACCGGGGAGTCTCTTCACAGAGCGATCTGACAACTGCAAAGTCATTTGTGTAGCCTTCGGCTCTCCTATTCCGAGTTTCATATAAAGTTTGTATGGCATGACATTTATACTAGCTCCAGAATCAGCGAGGGCATATTCAAGAAGCCTATCACCAATCATACAGGGAATTACCATACTATCCGGATCTTTCAATTTCATCGGCAGTTTTGACTGTATAATTGTTGAGCATTGTGTATTCAGTGTGATAGCTGCTATCTCTTCTAATTTCCTTTTGTTGGAAAGTAACTCCTTTATATATTTAGCATATTTGAGCATGTGAGAGTACTTCGACCAAGGGTAGATTAATATGCAGCTGTTTGATGGTGTCCAAGAATTTCTTAAAATATATGTCCTCCCTATCCTTCTTCAACCTGTCCGGATATTGCAGTTTAGGTTGATATTCTTGGACAGGTGGTTGTTCCACCTTCTTGTCCTTGGCTGTTCAACCTCCTTGCCCTTCTCTTTCACTGTTGATTCAGGCAAGATCTCTTCTTCAGCTGTCAGTTCTATTGTCACTTGAGGGTTTGAACTGGAAGGGGCCATCACTAGCAATTCCACCTCCTTCCCACTTCTCAAGGTTATTGTCTTCAATTGTTCACGGTGGTTTGGTTCCGTATTGCCGTGGAGAGGCTACCCTGAGGTCTTTCTGCAGTGTTCTTGGCAAGCTGGCCCATCTTATTCTCTAAATTCTGGATGCTTGCTTGCATATTCCTTATGGTAGTGGTGATGGTATCAAACTTGGAATCTGTGGTGAGCATGAATTTGGCTAAAATCTCTTCTGTGTTGAATTTGGGCATTTGAGGTCTTTGAAGTTGATTGAATCCTGGAGGGGTCGGCGTCACTTGAAGATTTCCATAAGCTAGTTCCGGATGATGCCAGTTTGGTATATAAGGCTTGAGTGGTGCTTCCTGAGGTCGGGCTGCATTGCCCATGTATTGTACCTGTTCCATAGGAGCCACTTCAGAACCAGAAATGGGACACTTAAAGATGTCATGTCCTTACCCACAAGTTGCACAACATATAGCTGAAACTGAAGCCACTTCTGAGCTGCTAGTTGTAAGAAGGTCAATCTTTCGAGATAATGCTTCCACTTGTGCTTCAAGGCTTGACTTGGAACTCATTGTGCATGCTTTCGGAAGCACTAATAGGTCGTGCCCTCCTTGTTGACCAAGAGGCATCCGTATTTGCTATATCCTTAAAAATCTTCTGCCTCCAGTATGGGGGTTCAGGCCATTATAGAATACATGAATTTTTGCATGTGGCTCAAGACCATGGTGGGGGCACTGTCGGAGTAGATCCTTGAACCTCTCATGAGCGTCAAACAAACTCTCTAAATCTCCTTGCTTGAACGAGGATATTTCTTGTCTGATTCTTGCTGCTTTACTTGGAGGAAAATATCTTCTCAAAAATTTGTCTAGCTTTTTCTTCCATTGGTGATGCATCCCACAGGAAGGGTGGTGAGCCACCTATATGCTGCATCACCCAAGCTGAATGGGAATAGTCTCAATTTAATTGCACCCTCGACATCTTGGTAATTTGGAACATATTGCAGACTTGTGTAAAGCGCGCCAAATGTACGTGCGGGTCCTCATCTGGGTGACCATCGAACTAGGCAATATTTTGTATCATATTCATTATGCCAGCCTTTATATCAAAATTTCCATTCTCTGTCGGTGTGAATTCATTTCTTGTGTATTATGACCCCTCATACTTGGATAAAGTCTTTCTCTGTTTTGCCATGATTGGAGGATTTACAGACTCAGTATGAATTTCCACTTGAATGGAGTTTTTTGCTTATGAGGACTGTCCCTGTGTCAACTCCTCCATCTTTCTGAGTTCAAGGTGCAAAGTCCTCTTGATTTCGGTGTCTTCTTCTATAAGATCCATTGGGTTTGCAGGGTCATGCAATGGTTCCTCGCAATACAAGATAAAGAAAGTAGTCAGTATAATGGAACAAAGAGTGTCAACTGAAAAAAAAAAAAAAAATCAGAATCAAAATCTAAACTACAACTAGAACACTAGACTTCTAGTATGCCTAGTGATCTAAGTTCCCCGGCAACGACGCTAAAAACTTGATAGGCTTAATGCGTGCTCGCAAGTGCACGGGCCGGATAAGTAATACAGTGCACTCTACTAGTCGGATATCGATCCTTAGGGACTAGAAACTAAAGCTAACTAATCGTCTATGAACTAGATGAACGAGAGTTGATGTTGTTCGTTGTTAATCTAGACCTAAACCTAGAAAATAAGAGTGATATGGAACGTGGTAAGTCATGAGACAATCAATCAAGAGAGGAGTATTCGGGCGATGTTTCCCCCTCGGACTCTTCAAAAGATAGATAGAGAATATTAATGCCATTAGTTGCGACCTATCGGACCAAGGATTCCTAAATTGCTTTCATTCCCTCTCTCGAGGTGAAATACTAATCTAGTACCCTCACCGCACTATGTTCTAGGGAATCAATAACTTGTAAAGATTGTGGGAAAGCATAACTAGGGATTCAAACTCCTAATTGCCCGATCTCTTGGCGCATACACAATCCTCTCTATCAAGTACGCTCGCATTAACGGGAGGCGTTTGCTTCTTCCCCCGATACGTCGGATTGAATGATCCAGGCTGTCGCATGTAGATCAACAATAAAATGAATGACTCCTAATAAATCTCAATAAAAGATGGAACTACTTAACATTAATATCTAACATCAAACATTAAAAATTAGTCCAAGGGGTCTACATGCCTGAATACCTAGGAAAGTTAGTTCTCCATTGGAGAAGAAAAATACAAAACAGTAAGGAAACCAAAAGTATTCATAATGAAAGCTAAAGATCCCTTTACTATTGATGCTATGCGATGATCGTTGACCTGGCCCCCGCCAAGCCTCATCAAACTAGCCATCAATCTTCTTCTATCACTAAATAGTCGCACATTTTTTTTATTATCATGTTCGGGGAGGTAATCACTAGAAGCTAATTCTTGAAGTTTTAAACTTTTAAGAGTTAGCTTACATTAATTTGGCAGGCCACTGTTCTAGGGGGCATTATCTTTGTTTAGTCAGAATATGATTGGATATTGTTGAGCGTGTACTTACACTCATACAAGTGCATGTGTCGCCAAAGTAATAAAATAACCGGCAAGTACCGGGTTGAATCCATAGGAGGAGAGTGTGTGGGATGGGGGTGAGGTGAGGCTAATTAGACTAAAACCTATTAAGGCACTACACTAGTTCACTGAATTAAATTGAAGGCTGGTAGACTTAATTCCTTACAAGATTTAGTGAATAACGGAGAGAGTAAGAATGACTAACAGTGATAGTAATCTAGGGTTGTGTGATGTCCAAGTATAATAGGGATTTTCTCTTGTGATTAGTGGTAGTTTGTTGAGTTGGTCGGCAAGGGTTATTCAGTGGACTTCATACGCATGAAGCATAGATGCTAATTCCTCATTCCTGAGGAATATGCCTACGGTCTCCGCTACATATTTCTATGGAGCGGAGTGTGACATTACTGAACCTAGGTGGTGTCTTGACCATTGACAACCCGCGACATATTCCTATATCTCGGCAACTGTCGGTCTGTCATATCAACCTTCCATCTTGTGATGCATAGTCCATCTACACTAATAATCATATAACTTTAAGCTTAAGATATGTCATTGTTTTCTGGATCGATGATTAATTAGATCATATAATGGTTAGAGTAGCTAAATTTTTGTCGTTGCCTTCCGACTAATGGTTGAATAAGGACTATGTCACAAGCACACTAATCTCAACCAACAAACCACATAATCGCAAGATAATTTAGGTTTTCATGCCCAACTCATCACACAACCCTTGAACAAAGTTCTAGCCCAAAATCATGATGCTCATATCATTAAATTCAAAGCATTCATACAAATAAGCATTCACGCTCAATAATAAAAGACAAAGACTAATGATACTGAATGATGATGTGGATCTTTGTCCTTATGAAATCTTCCTTTCAATGGCGCTCTAGCCCTCCTGATCGCCGCTATCCCCTTTGGTGAAGCCCTCCCAACGCCTCTTTGAGTTGTTAGCTTCGGGCGCCGCAGCTACTTTAGAAACCGAGATGATCAAACGAGAAACCCTAGGACCTTTTTATTGCCAATGCACCAAAGAACGCGTCCTTCCTCATGGAGCAACGCTGCTGCAAAATGCCATCACCTGTGTTGCATGCGTGTTAACAACGCTGGCCCGGCCACAAAGGAAGGTCGCTGCCAAATCTCACCAAGCTTCATAAATAAAGTCAGGATGCGTCCTTTGTGAGGAAGGATGCGTCGCTTAAGCTCAGCCTTCTTTGCAACAAAGTCAAGACGTGTCCTTCTCATAGGAATGACACATCTTTCATGATATTGACCTCCCGGTGAAGCCTTGCTCGGTCGCGACTCGTTTTGCTTTTGCTCCTAGGTTTTTTCCCGCTTGTTTAGCTCGTCATGAAGGCCAAGAATTTGCCTTTCCTGCATTAAACACAAATCACTTGAGTTAGTGCCTATAACTATCAAATCATGTAAAATTCACATAACTTTCACAAGTTGTACAATTTATAAGAATTAGGACTAAACATGCACAATTCTCACTATAAACTCACATATTCAGCCCTAAACATTAAGGACATCCCCTCTAAATATATGTTAGCTCAGAGCGCTAACAAATATGATAATATATTGTTGGTTCAACGTTAACAATCTCAGCACATATTAGGAGTCTCAAACCACTTGATCATCTTCCACCTTAAATTGTTGAAACATGGCCCCCAAACTGCTGGTTGCCGAAGAGTAGCAATCCTCCCTTTGAGTGTGCCTCAATGTAGTGATTGTTATCTACACCATAATTTATACTGTTGCATGTTGTCCTCTATGGTGTTCTGCCTTTCTCTGATACCAAATGACATGCTAAAGATCAAATTAGTTGAGATTTTACCTGTACATCAAATCAGGAATTGTTATTTGAATTTCAAATGAACTAAATTTCATCCACTGCATCACTTAGCTGTTAAAGGAGACCTATGAAATGGGTGATTTGAAGATGAAACTAGGTCCAACCTTACCACCAGACCAATCTCACATTTATCTTAATGAACTAAGATAGATTATGTGTATTATAAACTAAAAAGAAATTCAAACCTAATTGAGCTAAGAATGAGTAGAGCTTTGTTCAAAATTTAATCTTAAGCTTGGATGTGTAAGTTCATCAAATGATCGACCTAATTTGAGGCAAATCTCAATCTCCATCTGCTTTGATAAATTTGATCATTCAATCGATTTCACTGCTTTTTCCTAGTAATTTTCATATTTTATACAAGAGAGAAGAACTGAAGTTGGCAGGAAGTGGGAACAGATGCTTGTCCACTAAAGATGATATGCTGTCCACATTATTTACCATTCTTCATTGAATTGAAGATGCAAAGCCCAAAAGAAGAGTAACTTAGGAATAATAGAAATCATGTAGGCCTCAGAACCTTCCTTCTTTGAGGTACCAGATTGGATTTTTTTTTTTTTTTTTGTTTGTTTGTTTTTGGAAAAGATGCTTGTCTCTTTCTGCACTTTGGTCTGTCACGCAATTAGTTGTCTTGGATATACCTACACGTATCCACAGGATATCTTCACTCATTTCACAGTTTTGGATGCTTCTGATGATAGACCTAGACATGTTTAGGCTAATGAAACCTAAAACCTTTAGTTCTAATTACTTTGGTCTGACTGGCAATTATTTATATTGGATATCCAAAGGCTATCATAACTCATTTCACTCTCCTGGGTACTTCTGATGAAAAAGGTATGGACATATTTAGGATAATAAAATCTACAGCCGTTAGTTCTAATGTATTGTTGAATCAGATATATTTAAGTGGAATAATGTGCATTAATTTTACTCTGTGCACTGCAAACATGCCATGTGCCATTCTAACAATAAAGTTATCCTCTACATGGATAGCATTTAGAAAGTTGATTATAATTTAACACTGTCTTCTTAATCAACCCAAGTTTTGCCAACTATTGATGAATGTAATTCTGTTAGTATGCAGATATTGAGCAGTGGTTGATTGACCCTGCAGAAATGAAGTGTCAATACTTCTAATTTTCTAAAGCATGTCAATCTGTTGTGACAGCTTAAGTTTAGTTATTAGTTTTTAATCAATAAATGAAATAGAAAACATAAATCCTATAGCCAAAGATTTTAATCCTTTCTCCTATTTCAGGCAACATGAGCCATCTGAAATATGTATTATTTTTCTTTGTTATCTCTAACAGTTATCTTACGCTTAATTTCCTTTCTATTTTTCTTCAGCCAAATATTCAATCAAGAACGCAAAAGGAAGGGACTGAAAGTGAACACTTTTGGAGTTTGCTTGGAGGCAAATGTGAATACCCCAGCCGGAAGGTCAGCAAAGAACCTGAATCTGATCCTCATCTGTTCTCCTGTACTTTCCTGAAAGGTAGACGGTCAATGAAAATGCTAATGGTTTTCACTGTTGCTTTTTTGTTTCTTGGCATTCATTTGGTCTTCTATACATCACTAAATTGTTACATTCTTCTTTTCATCAATCTTCTGTGCTACTTACTATATATGCTGGTGTCAGGCAACCTAAAGGTGTGTATTTGTAGAATTTCTTTCAGTTTTCTTCCTCAAATATAACCTTGGTATAATAACCATTTCTTCGTTCAAGTACAGGTCACAGAAATATTCCACTTCACTCAAGATGACTTGATGACTGAAGATATATTCATTCTGGACTGTCATTCAGATATCTTTGTTTGGGTTGGACAACATGTGGATTTGAAGAACAAATTAGAAGCGTTTAACATTGGAGAGGTATGAAGTGTCTGTCATTCTATCCGTACACATTGGTTTTGAATACTGTGTATTTTGTTCCTGAGTCCAATTTCTTTATTTTTATCAGAAATATCTAGAATGTGATTTTCTTTTGGAGAAATTATCTCGAGAAACTCCAATATTTTGTGTTATGGAAGGAAATGAACCACCATTTTTCACTCGCTTCTTTACATGGGACTCTGCAAAAGCGACAGTAAGTATTCTAACAATTAAGTAATAGCTTCACAACTTGACTGTTGGGCAGTTCATAACATTTTAACTTCTGTTTCCAGATGCATGGCAATTCATTCCAGAGAAAGCTTGCTATAGTGAAAAATGGAGTCACTCCAACATCAGATGTAGAAATCCCCTCTTCAATAACTGTTTCATTTTCAATTAAATCGTTGCACTAGATGAGATTTCTTTGTTTAATGTATGCAACCCCAGAAAACCCAGGCTTAAGGACACCTACATCATATGGAGGAAGATCTAGTGTGCCTGATAAATCTCAGCCTAGAAGCATGTCATTCAGCCCTGATCGTGGTTCTCAGGTAAGAGGCAGATCTCCAGCCTTCAATGCTCTAGCTGCAAATTTTGAGAATCCAAATGCCAGAAACCTTTCAACCCCTCCTCCGGTTGTGAGGAAAATTTATCCAAAATCTTTCACTCCAGATTCCATAAAATTGGCTCCCAGATCAACAGCAATTGCTAAGCTTACTGCTTCCTTTGAACAGCCAAAAGTACATATCATGCCGAAGTCAGTGAAAGGTATGTGAGCAAGTTACTTTAGAATATGTTTCAGTGAAAGGTATGTGAGCAAGTTACTTTAAAATATGTTTCATACTGACAAGATTCTTACTTTTCATTCTTTTTTACTTTAGTGAGCTCGGATGTCAACAAGCTAAAACCAGCAGTGAGTACCAGGCAAACTGCAACATCAATGAGCACTCGGATTGAAGCCTTAACTATTCAGGAAGATTTGAAGGAGGATGAGGCTGAAGATGAGGAAGGGCTTATTATATTCCCATATGACCGCGTAAAAATAACATCCACAAATCCTGTTTCAGGAATAGATGTAACGAAAAGAGAGGTAATCCTCAATCATTTCATCATTCTCTTAAGAAAAGCCTTCCATTTCACATTACTCATTTGTTTGAATTGCAGACTTATCTCTCATCAATAGAATTCAAAGAGAAATTTGGTATGACAAAGGAAACTTTCTACAAGTTACCCAAGTGGAGGCAGAATAAACTTAAGCTCACTCTGGAGTTGTTCTAAATCCTGAAACGTTCCTGCTATTCCTTCAGCTCGATTGATTCCAGTTTTTCAGAGATTTTGTAAAGACGGGCAAAAAGGTTTTATGAGAATGAGAATGTGTGGATCCTTGATATCATTTTTAATAGTTCTGGACCAGTTCCATTTTTGTAGTCTCTTGTTCTATTTCTAGAGGACCCAAATTTATGCACAGAGGAGTGATATCAGTGGTTTTTTAGCTGAATCTGCTCCCTAATAATTTGTTGGTCACCAACGTTGCTTTCATAAAGTTGAGTCCTCACTGGTTTTTATTTTATTTTTTTTTTAATTTTTAATTTTTTATTGTTTCTGTATAGGTTTGTCATGTTTGATAGAGAGTAGTTTTTTGCAACCTGAGGTTGGTTATTGGCTTGCATTGTTTCATATTAGACAGATTCAAATTGGGAAGTAAAATAACCCCTCTTAAGTTGCGTTTGGTACACAGGATAGGATAGGATTATTATTTCGGATTAAATGGGATAGGATGGGATGGATAATATTATACTGTCCGGTATTTGGTAGCAACAGATTAGAAATCGTGCATGGATGTTACGACTATTTTATTTTTTATATTTTAATATTTATTTTTAATTTATTATTTATATCATATATTTCAAATTAGTTTATAAAAATTTTGTATTTTGTTAACGCAAAATTCAAGAAAGATTCTTAAATTCGGTCAACACTTGAATTTATATGGGATTTTTTGGGGAAAAGCTCAAGGAAATCAAGAAAGAATAAACTAGAGAAAGGAACACCAAAATTTTAACATGAAAAACCTCACAAATCGGAGGAAAAACCACGGGTTTTCCGTTTTGGGAGAAAGAAATTCACTATGGATGATTTTTCGGTGTACATGAGAGGGAAAGGGGGTTAAAGGAGGGAGAGAGACAATGAGTGTCCAAGCAATCAAGTGCTTTTACAGGTGTGAGGTATCCACTATTTATAGGCTTCTGATGTGCCTTCTTCGGCTTTTAGCTTGCTTGTTGATTCTTTTAGAAGAGCTCACGGCTCCTCGGTAATCTCTTCGGATCTTTTCGCTGTAATGTGCTTCAGGGTATTATGAGGCCACAGACTTCTGACGGGAAGTCTCCTCCTCAGAAATGTGGAGTAGTTGTTTTACAAATCCGAGGGTGAAACTTGTGACTGTCCAAGGAGATGCTCATGGTATTATGTAGACGTAGGACCGCCCAAAGAATCGAGGAGGTACATAATCGAGGCGACGACGCACTAGTCGGATAAACCGAGGCCCATTGTTCCACGTGTTACTGCCGTTGACTCCACGCTGCCTCTCCAAACTTACCCCCTTTGCCATCGGGCCCTCTCAAGTATGCTTGCGCGAGCTAAGCATATAAGAAGTGGCTCGTAGTCATTCCGAGGTCTCCCGAAGAAGGTCTCTGTTAGCGATGCGGAGAGGCGCAGGTGCTTCGGTCCTGGACTTGATAGCGGTTCGGTGGAGAAGAATCTTGTGTTACAGACTCGTAGAGCCTGGCTGTACTTTTGTGTGGGCAGGTAAGAGGTCCAATCGATGGTGAGGCAGAGGGGCGCATTAAATGCCTTATGCCCTTTTGCCTCCCCGAGGCCTCTTTTTGCAGGCGCAGCTAGGGGAAATGATTGCGCCAATCCCATCAATGCTCCACGTTGCGCACATCCGCTTAAGTTGCTTGCTGCGTTCCGATCTGAGCCATTCCTCGTTTGTCGACGTGTTCGGTCTGGATTATGTGCAGGATGGGGGAAGGATCTGGGCCGTTGGGGAGTTACAGGGTTTGTTAGATGACTGCCGCACTGTTTAAACTTATCTTTCAAAGTGGGTTTCCCCCTCAAGAGAACTAGGTTCATCTTCTCTCTCTCGGCATCCGGCGCTTGTATGCGTAGAGACCTCCCTATCCTCATCCTGACACCGCCATGGCTTTAGGTAATCGCTGCTTTCTTCCGCCCTCTACCATTTCTTTGCCTCGCCGCCTTCCCTTTCTAGGCTTGAACCCTTCCTTGATCCTTCTAAGAGGGCTAAGCCCTGCTCCTCCTCTGCTTATCCTAACCTTTATCCTGCCGAGTTGATCCATGAAGTAGCTTTCGAATATAAAATCACTAGTGTTGTGTCTTCCTTAGAGTATAGAGTCCCGGCCCCTTTTGATAGATCAAGTGCTTCTTCGAATGAAGGGGAAATCGCTATCTATTATGATGCATTACTCGCTAGTCTTAGACTGCTTTTTCCCCAGCTTTTCTTAGATATTTTTAGGGAATTTGAAATTTGCCCCTCTTAATTGACTCCGAACTCTTGGAGATGCCTTTGTCGCTTTGTGATTATCTATACCCGCTGCCAAATCAAGCCTACTGTTTCTCGGTTTAAACTTTTCTTTAGCTTAAGTTAAGAGAGGAATACCGATTGGTATTATTTTGGGGCTCTACCGTAATAGGAGGTTCCTCGTCCCGCTCCTCCTCCATAAAGGGATGGAAGACAAAGTTCTTCTTTGTCTTAACTAAGGATGGTCTGGGGGGTTCGGACTCGGTGGGGTACCCCGAAAATACCTTCGTTGGACAACAAAGAGCTCCCGCCTGAGAAGGAAAGAGATCTCAAGAAGCTTAAAGAATACTTTGACATTCCAGTTGACAAATATTTGACTCATGATATCTTTTGAGAGTGTGGCTTCTTCATGGCCATGGGTAGGGCTTCGCTCATTTTTATATTTCCCCCCTTTTTCTTTACTTCTGTTCGGAAGATTCTAGGATGTGACTCGGTTTTTGTTTGTTGTGGCAGGAAAATCGATAAGCCCTATGATCAGATTGATCGCCTTCCCCCGGGCCGCATGCGAGCAAATGAAGAGAAACTGAAGGCAGCCAGGGAAGAGAAAAAGAAGAGGAAGGCTGTTAAGCTCGGCATTAATCTCGAGGAGCCCCCCAAAGAAATGGAAAAGGAACAAGATGAGGGGTGGGGGGAACCTCAAGGGCCGATTGTAGAGGACCACGATGAGGTTCCCCGACCCGCATCAAGGTCGGGTTAAGGGCAAATGGGATCTGTCTTTGAGAGCGCTTCTTCTCGCAAAGAACTGAAGCGGAGGGAGAAGGCTACCGTTCAGAAAACGACTCCTTTTGTCATCATCCCTGAAGAAACTGCTGAGGAAAATCCGCAAGTGCACGGGTCGTAGTCAAGTAATAAAGTGAACTATGAAAGTCGGATGTCGAATCCACAAGGAATAGAACTCACTAGTATAAACGGTTCTTCCTATTATCTAGTCTAAATCGATGAATTGGGGGTTTTGGATCTAAACCTAAAAATCTTAATGAAATTTAGGTGGACTCTAGAAATCGGGATTAAATTGATGGTTGAATATATCGAGAGGGAGAGATACTTGGGTATGAATCCCCTTTGGATTTAAAACATAAAGAACTTATAAGGAAATCTATGAATTGAGGATTGGTGATGCTTATGACAAAATTCCTAAATTATATCCAACCCCTCTTCCGAGGTGATTGGATAACTAATTTCCTAGGATTGTCTTAAGATCTTGGGAATTTATATTTCGGAAAGATTGAGGGGATGGAGTTATATTAAGGAGTCTTTCGCCCTTCTAATACCCGATTCCCTTGTATTCCTAATCTTTTCTAATGAAGTAGGTTCCTAATACAAGGAGTATGCTAGCTCTAGCCCTTGTATCGCGACACAAGTAATCTCTCCGCAATTTGCTACGCATGAGAGATTACAATCAATACAAAACATTCATTAGACAAATAAGCATGCTTCCAATCAATCAAAGCATAGAGATCAAAATGAAATTAAAGCATTATCCAAAGGTTCATCACACCCAAGTATCAATGAAATTAGTTCCCCATCAATGAGGAGCTCAAATCTAAGCAAAAAGATTAAAGTCGATAGCAAGCATGATGGAAAACACCATTACCTACGCTGATTGCAATCAAGATGATCGATTCCTTCTTTAGCTCTAAGATTGGGGGAGAAGATCCCCCAAAACCCTAATCTCCTCAATAGCCTCTCTCCCAAGCCAAACTGCCTCTCTAAACCCTCGAAAACTCTATTTATATCATGTACCTAGGGTTTGCATTAATATTTACAAGATTGCCCTTTCTAGAGCTCGCAACTAAGAGAGAGTTACGATGTACGGGCTCGTAAACTGGCTGTACACGTGCTCGCATTGCACGTAGGCCTCATGTACGCCAGACATCGTAACCGCTCGTAACGCAGGCCTTCCAACGCCCGCATATCATCCCGCTCACTTGACCGCTCATCATAAACCAGGATGTTAAACACCCGAGTAAGCCGCATGAAGCCGCTCACTTGCACGGCCAGGTACGGCCGCATATCCATAGCGTTCATCAACCTCGCTCACTTCGTAATAGCTATGTTTCAGCCTTCATTTTGACCTCGAATGCTTCCTTTCTCTGGCAAGGTATTTGTGCCCTGTTTACAAAGTATGAAGCTTTTTGAGTACCAGCGGGCTATGAATCATTGCATTTAACATGAAAACATATAGAAAAGTGATACGCAAATATGTTCATTTGAACACTTATCAAATACCCCCACACTTAAGCGGTTGCTTGTCCTCAAGCAAACAAATCAATTAAAAACAAAAGAGATAATAAGTGTTCAACCTCCAGCTATGAAATTAATGATCTGACTCTATCTCAAGTTCACCATCAAGACGTGTATTCTCCCATTTTCACACCGGGACCTAGATTGATCTTGTGTCATGTTTCATCACGGCTCTAGATAAACATCTTCACTCCACATGCCATGTTCTAAAGTCTTAGCAAGACAAACATACCCTTAATAGGCTCTAGAAGATCCTTGAGGCCCTAAGTTGTAAGACAACTAACCCTCAATCTAGCAAATGGTGGACAAGTTTAAGAAGCTTCAACCATTTTTTTTTTGGGGGGTAGGGCATCTCTAATGGATCCGACTTTCCCATGCTAAAGATCAGTGTAAAGTGTAGGTCCTCTTTTCTTCAGGATGCACATGCTGTTTAGGTACCAGAACACCCGGGTGCTTAGAGGGTTACAACTCTACCTAGATGTGTTCAGACTTAGAGGTGACTTTTCTAATTGAGGAACACCTTGATTAAGGGCTGGGACCCCAAACTACTTCATCTCAATAAGCAGAGGAACATGTCTTTATTGCTCTAGTAGCTAAACTATTATGTGTATGCTATTTTATTCTTCTCTTATTTGTCCACTAGGTTAAATTATGAAGGGTTAGAAGCTCAACTAGTGCCACGAAGCCTCTTGGAGCCATTGAGAGTAATGTTTAGCAATTAAAGTCACAAAACATGGCAATGGGTCATCTGCTGTCACTAGAGCTTTTGAATTTCACAAAAATGTTCTCTAGATGTCCATAGTGTGTCATAGGAGAATCTAAAAAAAATTTGATACTAAGATGGTGTACCAAAGGTAGAGTAAATCATAACATTACTAGCATGCCATCATCGGTGTATGCTTAACATGTTCATAAAAGACTTCACTAAGATACCCATCCCCACACTTAGAAATTTGTAGTAAAATTGATCATGAATGGGTTAGCTACCCTCATCCCCACACTTAGAAAAGTACATTGTCCTCAATGTGCTCAGTAATGTGCTGTAGAGGTTGAGAAATAATGAATATGAATGGGGAGAGAGAACCGAAACTTCCATGGTTGTGTGATGTGTCCCTTTGTTCTAATGAACTTAGTTGAGTAAGCTGTAGTTTCAAGGTGTGGCACATTGTTCATCCGCAAAATAGAGGAGAAGAGGAGATGGTGCCAAGAGCGATTAAAATAACAAACAAACAAAGCAGACGGATAATAAAAGATATGTTCAAGTAGGGTGAAGACCGTATGACAAAGTACAAAACACATGCGGAGATAAAACTAAAATAAGAGAAAAGAAACCTGCCTAGATAGGTGATCTCAAGTGTTAGTAGCAGTTGCTCATCATATGTTAGAGCCGAGGGACTAGGAGTGGAAAGGAGGGGGCCACCGTGGGGAAGGTGCCGAGGTGGAGGAGCCCTAAGTGCTAAGATAGGTAAAGAGCCTCGTGAGAGCCGACATGGTTGCAGGCCGCTTCCTCCGTAAGGGATAGTCCGTGATATCATAAATCTCGGCGAAGCCTCGGGCCGACACGCTGGCCACCCGGCTACCGTATTGTGGATAGAGATGCCGCTCTGGGAACCTCGTGATGAAGACTCGTCAGATCCGGTCTCCTCGCCAGATGAGCTATCAGGCTGCTGTCCGACGAGAGTGTAACGGTGGCCGAAATGCTGCACCAGCTTCATCTGAACGAGGGTGCTCATCCCGAGGGGATGCATAAGAAGGAGACGCTCGAGGCCCTTGGTGCGGAGCTCCAACCGCATCCCACATATCAAGTGAGTGATATAAGGGCTTGCGCTGATGCTCTTGGGTTTGTGACTCTGCCCCTGGTGGGCCAAATAGTCCGCAATAACATGGCCCAGGTGGATGGGGGTGGGCTCGAAGATGCTGTATAAGAGGAATCGGTTAGAGACCGGCATCACCACCTCTATCACTGCCGTCCAATATTCCGGCGATGGTCCGTCCGGCTGATAAGGGCATGAATGTAATGATAAACGGGGTCAGTCATAGTGGAGGCCTTCTAGTTGGGACGCCCTCCAAGTTGCTGCCAATACCAATGGTGAGAGATGATGTGTCCCAGGAAAGAAGTAAGAAGTCCACCATGGGGTTTTCGAAAAACTCACGGTCATACACCCCCATGTATATCGCCAACTGTGTGTGGCTCATGTGGCGCATCTCGCCATAAAGCTGGAAGGATATGGTTGTGCGAGCATGCTCCCCCGTGGCGGTGCGGTCCACCTCAAAGGAGCTGAGCACCTCGAGGGTGTTTTCACGGTAGGTGGGTTCGTTGATGGACAAGAGGCGGTCCCAACCACCGACAGATAATAGGTTGTGGACACGGTCCGCAATGTGGAGCTGCTCGAGGGTAGCCCAGTCGATGAGGTAGGTGCGGCTAAAAGGTTTCACCTCTAAGCGTGTATAGCGTTGTTGGTAGTGCTCCTTAGTGAAACGGGGTGTCTCGAGCAGGGCCCGGTGTCGTCCCGACGCCGCTTGGGGACTAGCTTTCGTGGCATCTCTGCAAAAGGGTAGAAAACATGGTAGTGTGTGAATATAGAAGGAAGAAAAGTGCGTGCTTATTCATGAAAGGTGATGATAGGGTTATGAACGGACCCTGTACGGGGCGTTCAATAGGCTGTTCAGAGGGGTCAGTAAAATGAACGGCCTGATAAACGGTCCGTTCACGAGCTCGGCGACAAAGTCGTTCAAGTCATGCTATACATGCACCCATTGCGGTGTGTACAATACAATTTCATGTATAATGAGTATGCGATAAACCTATTGGCCTAGAAGCCGCAAAAAGAATGCACACAATCACGAGATTACCCACAATTCTCTGTCCGAAACATTTGGAGACGAAAATGGAAATTTCTTTCTAAGAGGATGCAAAAATTGAACGCACTGGTGAATTGAGTGCGTGGTGGTGTGTGTGAGATTCGCGGTGAACGCCGGGGAACCGGATCGACAACGCGGTGTGCCGACGGGACGGCGAAGGAGGAAGGAGATTTTTGGGGAAAATGTTCTAGGTACGCATGTTATAATATAAAATGTTATTCGCGGTAACGGCCCCGCATCGGACGCATAACCCCATCCGTTCACATTCAAGAGGGATGATGAGCAGTTATGAACGGGATTGTGAACTCCCGTTCACACTCGACGGAACGATGAACAGAGTAATGGATGGGCCGTTCATACTCCGTTCACAACTAGCTTAGTGGTTCAAAGGGATGATTGCTGTACATGTGATAACCTATCATTTTATTTCAAAGAAAAAGGCTAACTAATGGAAATTAACTTTCTGAATTAAAAGAAACAAAGCTTTGAGGGTTGGGTTGCCTCCCAAGAAGCTCTTGTTTAACGTCACGAGCTTGACGTACCTGTGGTTACCTTAAGGTGGTTTGT
Organism: Dioscorea zingiberensis; assembly: GCA_026586065.1. NCBI lineage: Eukaryota > Viridiplantae > Streptophyta > Magnoliopsida > Dioscoreales > Dioscoreaceae > Dioscorea > Dioscorea zingiberensis. The sequence continues at coordinate 132,220 of JAGGNH010000134.1, forward strand.
AAAGGTGCGGGTGGTTACCTACCCTTGCTTTATCATTTGTATCATGGTAAAGTTTGAGCCGGTGTCCGTTTAGTTTGAATGTGTCTGCACCGAATTGGCTTATGTAGACTACCCCGCGGTGGGTACACTTTGAGATAGTGAAGGGGCTGCACCACCTAGATCGTGAATCTTACCCGGGAAAACAAATTCGGGAGTTAAATAACAGACACGTGTCCCCTTCCTTGAATTGTTTTGTTTGTTTAAGAAATTGGTCATGATAACGCTTCATCCGCTCTTTGTAGATTCGTGGAGTTGTCATAAGTGGAAGAGCACCACTCATCAAGTTTGTTCAATCAAGATTTCTCTCTAATTCATGCAGAGTAGGGTCAAAGTTTAAGAATTTGATAGCCCAAGATGCCTTGTGCTTGAGTTCAACAGGAGATGATATGCTTCTTCCAATATACCAATCAGTAGGGTGTGCTCCCAATTGAGTTTTGTATGCTTACGCTGTAGGCCCACAATGCATCATCAAGCTTTTCCTACCAATCCTTTTCTATTTCGCGTAAACTGCCTTCTAAAATTCGCTTTTAATTCTCGGTTGGAGACTTCTACTTGACCAACTTGTTTGAGGATGGTATGGAGATGTCGCACGATGTGGGACCCTATATCGCTTTTAGAATCTTGGCAAATTGCATGTTGCAAAAGTGAGTCCCTCTATCGCTGATTATCGCCCTTGGGGTGCCAAAGCGAGAAAATAGCTTCTTCAAAAATTTGACTACATTTCTGGCATCATTAGTGGGTAAGGCTTGGGCCTCGACCCATTTGGAGATATAATCCACTGCGACTAGGATATACTTGTGCCCGTGAGAGTTTGGGAAGGGCCCCATGAATCTATTCCCTATACATCAAATATTTCGCAAACCTGAGATGCACTTTGTGGCATTTCGTTGCGGCGGGATATATTACCGGTGCGTTATCAATTGTCACAGGATTGAGCAAATTCCTTGGAATCCTGGAATAAAGTGGGCCAATAAAAACCAGAATCAAGAACCTTTCGGGCTGTTCTATTGGCACTGTTGTGTCCACCTGCGGGTCCAGCATGACACTCTTCCAAGATTCTCCATCCCTCTTGTTTTGGGATATACCTTCTAACCACTTGATCGGGGCATATTCGAAACAAATGTGGGTCGTCCCAGATATAGTGCTTCAGCTCTGCGAAAAATCTCTTTTTCTGTTGGTAGTTGTAGGATGCCGGAAGGGCTCCGGTCAAGAGGAAATCAGCAAAGTCGGCAAACCACGGCGGTCCCTCTTTCGCTTGCATGGTAAATGCGTGATTCTGTATTACCTGTAAGCTGTACAAGCGCTCAACTGGGAACTCTTCTCTAATCTCACCATCTTACAATGGGTCTCTAGTTGGGTTCTCCAAGCGAGACAGATGGTCGACGACCAAATTTTCTGCACCTCGTTTGTCTCTAATTTCCAAGTCAAATTCCTGCAACAAAAGGATCCATCTAATTAACCGCAGTTTGGCATCCATCTTAGCTAACAAGTAAAGAAGTGCGGAGTGATCGGTGTAGACCACAACTTTCGTGAGCACTAAATAAGGGCGAAACTTGTCAAAAGCAAACACTATGGCGTGCAATTCCTTTTCAAATGCAGGTGGTGTAATTGGCTTGAGTTTCCGCTTAGACTTTTCTTGGCATAGTAGATTTGTCTCAAGTGTTTATCTTTCCTCCTCACGCTCCAAAATCGCCCAACGGTAGAAGTCACTTGCATCGCATATAACTTCAAAAGGGAAGGCTCCAATCGGGTGTGGTCATGATAGGGGCCTTAACCAATTGCTCTTTAAGAAGGTGAAGGCCGCCAAACACTCCTTGTTGAAATCGAATGGAGCATCTTCTCTAGTAACTTGGTTAACGGGTTTGGAGATTTTGGAAAAATCCTTAATGAACCTCTTCTTGTAAAACGCATGCGGACTCAGCAGAAAGCTTCTAATGGCTTTGACTGATGTAGGTTGAGGAAGTTTCTAATTGTGTCGACTTTTGCCCTGGCCCACTCTCAATACCACTACTCAAATTTTGTGCCCCAAGACAATTCCTTCCCCGAATCCATGAAGTGGCATTTCTCCTAACCGAAAATTACCAAATTCGCTTCTTCACATCCGCTAGCACTTTCTCCATTCATCAAACAAAGCTCAAAAGAATCACCAAAGACCGAGAAATCATCCATAAACACTTCCATTATGTCTTCCACAAAATCCTCAAAAATTGTTAACATGCATGCATCTTTGAAAAGTAGCGGGCATTACATTAACCCGAATCGAAATGCGCCTCTAAGCAAATGTGCCATAGGGACAAGTAAAAAGTAGTTTTCTTGGTCTTCAGGAGCAATAGGAATTTGAAAATACCTTGAGAACCCGTCTAGGAAACAATAATAGGAATGCTCAGCTAACCTTTCAAGCATCTGATCGATAAAAGGGAGCGGAAAATGGTCTTTTCTACTAGTATCATTCAACTTCCGATAATCAATGCATACTCTCCATCCGGTCACTGTCCTTGTAGGTATCACCATTCTTTTCATTGGTGACCACCGCCATGCCTCCCTTCTTCTATTACCACTTGTATTGGGCTCACACCCATGCACTATCTAAAATAGGGTAGATTATCCCAAAGATCCAAAGCCTTTGATCACCTTTGCTCGACTACCTCTTTCATGTTTGATTTACTCATCGCTATGTTGAATTGAGGGTTTGCAGTTGTCTTCCATCAGGATTTTGTGAGTGCAAAAGGATGGGTTTATTCCTTTGATATCAGAAATCTTCCAAGCTATTGCCTGCTTGTGCTTGTTGAGGACTTGCAACAACTTCCGTTTCTGTGACGGTGTCAAATTCGAAGCAATGATAATGGGAAGTTGTGAATTGTCAGCTAAGAATGCGTATTCCAAATGCCCTGGTAACTCTTTCAGCTCCAATTACGGTGGATCTTCAATTGAAGGTTTCAAATTATGCACTTTGCTGCCCAAATCATCAGGTGTTTCTTCTACTCCAAGAACTTGATAGTCTTCATAGAGCTGATTTTTGTAACTGCCCTCAACCTCTGAATCTAAAGGAATTTCCCTCTCTCTCTGACCGTGGGACCCAAATCAAGTAACTTCCAATTCTCCTACCGAAAAGATTCATGATCTCCCTTTCTGTGATGAAATGATGGAACGCCAATGAATCTGACTGTATTCCGAGGTTGAAATTCCCCGAGTGGTATCAAAATTGCGTAATTCGCTACCGGGTTCCACTCCATTCTATCACATTCATATTGTAGTAAATCATCACAAGTTTTTCTTGGATTCATGCTATTGGTCAGCCATGACTCTCTATGGTGATCCCTGAATTGTTCATCTTGGTGAGAGAGGAGATTGCAAGCAATATATGATTCGTCACGAGGATGTAGGGCGAATAAATGCTCTTGAAATGAATTGTGGCTTTGTTCAAACAACTTGTCTTCAATCCATTGCTCTAGTATGGATAATTTTATTAGCATCATGTCCTTAGGACTTGCCATGTTGTACCTCGCAAATTTCGATCAAGAGAAATGTAAGTATCAAATGTGACAAATTAAGGAAAAAGAAACAAAATAAGAAAATAAAAGACTAAAATAATAAAGTCCTAGTTTAACTAGCAATTCTATTCCCCAGCAACGACGTCAAAAACTTGATGAGGAAAATCCGCAAGTGCATCGGTCGTGGTCAAGTAATAAAGTGGACTATGAAAGTCGGATGTCGAATCCACAGGGAATAGAACTGTCTAGTATTAACGGTTCTTCCTATTATCTAGTCTAAATCGATGAATTGGGGGCTTTGGGTCTAAACCTAGAAATCTTTAAGAAATTTAGGTGGACTCTAGAAATCGGGATTAAATTGAGGGTTGAATATATCGAGAGAGGGAGATACTTGGGTATGAATCCCCTTTGGATTTAAAACATAAAGAACTCATAAGGAAATCTATGAATTGAGGATTGGTGATGCTTATGCCAAAATTCCTAAATTATATCCAACCCCTCTTGAGGTGATTGGATAACTAATCTCCTAGGGATTGTCTTAAGATCTTGAGAATTTATGTTTAGAAAAGATTGAGGGGGTGGAGTTATATTAAGGAGTCTTTCGCCCTTCTAATACCCGATTCCTCGGTGTATTCCTAATCTTTTCTAATGAAGTAGGTTCCTAATACAAGGAGTATGCGTTAGCTCTAGCCCTTGTATCAAGACACAAGTAATCTCTCCGACAATTTGCATACGTGAGAGAGATTACAATCAATACAAAACATTCATTAGACAAATAAGCATGCTTCCAATCAATCAAAGCATAGAGATCAAAATGAAATTAAAGCATTATCCAAAGGTTCATCACACCCAAGTATCAATGAAATTAGCTCCCCATCAATGAGAGAGCTCCAAATCTAAGCAAAAGATTACAAATTGATAGCAAGCATGATGGAAAACACCATTACCTACTGATTGCAAATCAAGATGATCGATTCCTTCTTTAGCTCTAAGATTGGGGTGAAGATCCCCCAAAACCCTAATCTCCTCAATAGCTTCTCTCCCAAGCCAACCGCTTCTAAACCCTCCAAAACTCTATTTATATCCCTGTACCTAGGGTTTTAGCATTAATATTTACAAGATTGCCCTTCTAGAGCTCAAGAACTTAAGAGAGAGAGTTACTTATGTACGGGTTCATAAACGGCTATACACGCGTTCCCGCATTGCACGTGCAGTGGCCTCGTGTATGCTCAGACATCGAATCGCCTCGTAATCTTAAGGGCCTTCTGACCGCCCGTACATCATCCCGTTCACCCGACCATTCATCATAAACGAGATGTTAAACACCCGAGAGTAAGCCTGTTCCGCAGCCAAGCCTTCACTTGCACTCCGTTGTGTACGGCCGTGACATCCCATAGTTCATCAACTCGTTCACTTCGTAATAGCTATGTTTCACCTCTTCATTTTGACCTCGAATGCTTCCTTCTCCTCGAGGTAGTGTATTTGTTCCCCGCTTACAAAAGTATAAAGCATTTTGAGTACCTGGGCTTAGGGCCAAGGAATCATTGCATTTAACATGAAAACATATAGAAAAGTGATATGAAAAATATGTTCATTTGAACACTTATAAGAAACCAAGGAGGTCAGCCGGCCGCCTGGGCTTATGGCGTGAGGAGTGGCCTTCTGACGATGACATCCCTCCTTGAAAGGAGAGAAGGAGGATTTGAACATGAGGCGTATACTTTCCCCACTACTATCTCTTCTCGAGCATGCCTCGAAATGGTATCTCTCTATTCCGGTAGAAGTAGAGAGAGTGTTGGACGCCAGCCGATGAAGACGACATAGACACCGCCTCTGTTACTACCAAACCTCTAGGCCGAACAGTTGAGAGTGAGGGTGTGACGGGTTTCATGGTGGATTCTTCTTCCAAAATGAAGGGGCCCATATCTGAAACCGAGGGTCCTGGCGAAACTTCAGGGTGCCCTTCAAGAATTGGGTTCAACCCCGTCGGTGGTCTCCTCTGCCACGGCCCCGTAGTAGTTGCGGTCTCTTTGGAACTTCTTCGAACCGAAGAAGTTGACGCCAGACTCTAGTATTTTGAGGAGACCGAGCTAGCGGCTCATTTCCGCCTTTCTACGATATCAGTAAGTATTTTTATAGCTTTAATTCCAAGGCCCCTCGCGAGCTGTACTAACATTAATTTTGCTTCCTGTTGCAGAGTAGCGCCTTGATGGACTATGCGGCTAGTCTCCTCGAGAAAGAGGGCAATCTCTGAGCCGCTGTTTCGGCTTTGCAAGTCGAGAAGCAGAAGTTGAGATCGAAGTTCTCCCTTCAAGGGAGAAAAGGAAAGTCGAAGGCTCGCCAAGTCCTGGGATCTCAATACCAAAAATTATTGGCAGAGAAGATCAAGCTGCAGGGCGATCGCAATCTCGAGAGGAGTGAGATCAAGAGCCCGAAAGAAGGGGTGGAGAAGATCAAAATCTGAAGGGCCGCTTGAAGATAGGTGTCTTCAAACGGAAAAAGATCTCTCAACCGCCAAGGCCGCACAAAGAAAAACACTCCTCGTGCTTGAAACTAATTAGGAGCAAGCGAAGCCTTCTCAAGTGTGAGAAAGATAAGCTTTCTCATGCGGCTTTGGAGGAGAAGGACAACCTCCTTATACAAGTCAATGATGAGAAGCAGGCCGCCGAAGAGGGGAAGGAGAGGGCTCTAGATGAGAGGACCTTTCTTTAGGAGGCACCGGGTCCGACATGCCGTAACCGGGTTCGGGAGCTAGAGAACCTCCCCTCCCCATGTGTAGATATGGAAGGAGGGTATAGGGCCGGCTTCCATAAGGGTGGGGAGGAAGCCTTCAAGATTTTTAAGGAATTGGTTGTAGGGACTGTCCCGGAGGAGGTGTTGAAGACGCTCTCTGTGGATTTCCATTCCTTGACCTACAAGAAGACCCTCAAGACCCTTGCTGAAGAGGATCCTAATGCCGAAACAGATGATGAACGTCTTGATGAGGAATCCTCTTCGGGCGAAATCGGAGCAGATAGGGTAAGCAATTTAATTCTGTTCCTTTGCTTTTATTATAGAAACTGTGACGGAATTTATCCTATCAACCTTGTAGATCTGGCTGTCGGGGAGACTCAAGACAACGTTCTGAGTGAAGTAGGTCCGACGGTAGGGGATGAAGAGGAGAGTCGCCTCCGCTTTCCTTCCTCGCCTCCCCAAGATGCCCCTTCACACCGTAAATAACATATTACCTTTCTTATCTTTTGTAGCGTAAATTGTTGTTTAAGAGGTTGCTTGTGCAACCCTTGTCTGTAATGCCCTTGTAAGCACTTCTTGACCTGTTTTGTGTTGATGAATGAATCGTTCTTGGAGCATTGAAAAATATTTTTGTTTGTAAAAATCTCAAGGCCATATCCATGGAAGTAAATGAGTGGCTCCTTAGGAGAGATACGAAATAGAGAGGCCCGCGGTTAAGGTATAGAGATGAAATTCCGAAGAGTAATTTTGGTGTCTCGCGATCAAAGCGCAGAGACGGGATTCTGAGGAGGAATTTTGGTGTCTCACGATCAAAGCGTAGATACGTAATTTCGAGGAGGAATTTTTGTGTCTCGTAATAAAAGCAACGTAGACGGATTCCGAGGAGGAATTTTGGTGTCTCAGCGATCAAAGCGCAAAGATGTAATTCCGAGGGAAAGTAGTGTAGGACTTGTGGTCGCAGGCGCCAGATCCAATTTTCCAAAGGGGGAGTTACACTTTGGTCGAATTAATACGCTGAGGATATTTCCTTCAAGGAGTGAGCACGATCTATTGAAAGATATCGCTGGAGTAAACAATTTCAATTTTATTTATAATACTTCCTAAGCGCTTCGGAGTGATAAGGACTCTTCAGTTTCTTTCCATCCAATCTAGTGAGCCAGTAGGTGCTTGGCCTTACAACGTCTTTTATGATATAAGGCCCCTCCCAATTGGGAGTTAGCTTTCCTGTCCTACTTTTATTTCCTGGAATTTGTTCTCCCGCAGGACTAGATCGCCAATTTGGAAGGTGACCTCCTTTACCTTTGTATCATAAAGCCTCTTTACCTTATGTAGATAAGCCTCTGCTCAGAAGTTTGAGGGATCCCATTTTTCTTCCAAGAGATCTAGTTTGGCTTTGAGTTGCTCTTCATTGGTTATGGGATCGAATGCTTGCGTTCGTGGGGTGGGCACTCTAATCTCAAGTGGAATCACTGCTTCGACCCCGAAGGCTAGGGAAAATTGAGTCTCTCCCGTAGGAGTTCGGGTAGTGGTTCGGTATGCCCATAGGGCCCCCGAAATCTCCTCTACCAATGAGGAGCCATTACTGAGAACCCTGGTCTTCAAACTGTGGAGGAGAGTTTGGTTGATTACTTCTACTTGCCTATTCGCCTGGGATGAGTGACCGAGGTGAGTCTATGCTCGATTCCAGTGCCCGCCGGCCGAAAAGCCTTAAATGCATAGTTGGCGAACTAGCGGCCATTGCAGTTATAAAGGCTAAGGGAATTCTGAACCGGCAAGTAGAAGTATCGACAAACTTTCTCCGTGATTAAGGATAATTGTTCCGCTTCCACTTACTTAGTGGAATAGTCAATTGAAACTATTAAAAAATTCATTTGTCGAGTCGCCACGGGGAATAGGACAAGGATATCGACCCCCCCCAGAGGGCGAACGGTCTAGTACTTACGATAGGTGTAAGGTGAGCGGGGGGTCGCCTCTGGATATTTAAGTACCTCTGACATGCGTCACATTTCCGGATGAACTCAATGGCATCTTTAGAGAAGGTTGGCCAGTAATAGCCTTGCAGAAGAACCTTGTAACTGAGCGCCTTGCCACCCAAATGATCCCATGCTATACCTCCATGGATTTCCCGAAGAACATAATCCGCTTCGGAGGGCCGCAAGCACCTCAGAAGAGGTAGGGAATAGGATCTTTTATATAGCTGCCCATCTATTACGCTGAAGCGGGTGGAGCGAACAGTGATTCGGCGAGCTAGCTTGGGGTCCGGCGGGAGAGTTCCATCTTGGAGATAGTTAAGGATGGGATCCATCCAATAGGGCCCTTCTTCTATATCGGGCAGCTCCTTGGAGGGCCGGCACTCAATGGTCCTCGCTGCCAAATACTGGATATTAATGGGTTGTTTGATGTCCCCGTCAGATGTAGCTAGCTTAGACAAGAGATCTGCTTCTTGGTTCTCAGCCTAGGCACTTTATTGATATGAATGCTCAAAACTCTTTATGAGTTGCTATACCATAGCTTTGTACTTCACCATATTCTTCCCTCCTCGCTTCAAACTCTTCTCATGTGGCCTACTACTAACCACGGCTAAGCTTCGAAATGAAACAACTAGTGCGAAAAGCAAGTTTTGAGCCGAGGTATCTTGATTCGTTTGAAAGCAATTTGTTGATGTAGTAAACTGCTTCGCGACTTCTATCCTTTTCTTTTGAGAACCGAATCGATACCAAGTCTATAACGCAAGATAGATATAAAGCTCTTCGTACCGGCTTGGCTTGTAACGGAAAGAAGGGTAGGCCATCAAGATAGTCTTTAGCTAGGCGAGGGCGTTGTAACATTCCTCTCGCTCCATCGTAACTTTGGCGCTGCCCAAAGTGCCCTAAGAAGGGAAGGTTCTTTCCCAAGATCGGGAGATGAATCTCCGATGGCGGCGCCTCCCATTAAGGCGCTGGAATCTCCTTAATATTCTTTGGGGATCTAGTCTCCATGATGGCTCGGATCTTCTCGGATTGGCCTCATCCTCTTTGTATGATCATAAAACCAAGGAACTTGCCAGATCGGACTCCAAAAGAGCATTTGCTTGGGTTAAGACTCATGCCATAGGCCCGCAACGCCTCGAACGTTTCTTGGAGGTTAGAAGCAAAGTGTTCGATTTTGGCACTCTTAACTAGGATGTTGTCCACGTAGGCCTCGACATTCCTCCCAATTTTCTTTTGAAAAACTTTGTTTACCAGTCTTTGGAATGTTGCCTCGACGTTTTTCAGACCGAAGGGCATTACTTTATAGCAATATGTTCCTCGAGAAGTAATAAAAGAGGTCTTCTCTTCATCTTCCTTTGTCATTCGGACCTGGTTATAGAAGCTAAGCATTTCGTATCTCGAAGTAGAGTCTATGAGATTATCTATCAGAGGCATAGGGTAACAATCTTTAGGGCATGCTTTATTAAGGTTGGTAAAATCTACACACATCCTCCACTCTGCCCGAGGGACTTTCTAACCAACACAATATTAGAGAGTCATTCGTGATACTTGACTTCTCGAATCCAACTCTTTCAAAGAATTTATTTGACCTTTCTCCTCGGCTTCTAGACGGTCTCGGAGCGTAAGTTTCTTCTTTTCTAGGGACGCACAAAGCTTAAAGGTAGGGGTCAACTCCGGAGATGATGCTCGATGACATCGCGCTGGGCCCAATCCGGGCCATTTTCTTCGCGCCCAATGCTTGCCAAGACATCGCTTATGCTGCCGTAGTAGTCCGGACGAGTTCTTCCTATTGTCCCTGACCAAGCTTTTGCTACTCTGAAGCCATAATCGCTTCACTCAGTGGATCCCTTTCACAACCGGGTACACCTTCAAATTTCTCTTAATCGCGTAGTTGGCTTCGTAAGCGCACTTCTCGGATCCTCATCTTCCCGTAAGTGTGAGGTTCTTCGGGAGGGCTCCGGTGTTTCATATGCTGCCTAGTAATCGGGATTCTCCTCGTTCTTCGTGATGGTTCATATAGCATCGGCTGTCGAGGCTACTTGGTCACCCTTTTACTTCTCCACGCCATTTTTGTCTTAAATTTCAAAGCATTAAGTGTGGTATGTTGAAGGGACAAACTCCCCGAACATATAATCGTGGATGGCCTCCCCATTATGGCGCATGTGGAGGGACACCCTCAAACAAACTGTGAAGTTAGCCATGGGAAGAAACCGGCCGGGGTAGTTTCCTCGGCTGACAAAGAATCAGTAAGGGGTTATAACTCCTTTGGCTGAAGGGGGCTTCCCATTGAATCCCATTAATAGAGACTTAGGTAGCTCTTAGATTCTCCAACGCCTAATTTTCAATTCACTGAAGGCATCCCAAAAGATGATGTCAACCGAACTTCCTAGTATCGACGCAGCACCCCTCGTGGCATCATATATAGGATCCCTACTCTCTTAATAGCTATCACTAAAGTATCAGCCATGTGGCTAGGGAGACTTCTCGAAGGTCTTCGCTCTAAAAAGATATCAAGCATCTCGAGGGGCGGGCTCTCTTCCTCGAGGAGAGGTTCCTTCGAGTATTGTTCCCACCCATACGGGCGTAACTCTTTTCCCGGATGAGGAGCTTTCCTCCATAGCTTGGGCCTCCGCAATGAATAAAGCGTGTGGGAACATCCTCTCTAAAAGTAGCCTTAAAAGCGGGTCGGGCTACGGCGGAGGGTCCCTTTGGGTATCCTCTTTGTTGCAAGTAAAACCGATCAAGCTTCCTCGGCCGTCGTGATGAGATCTTCAATCGCATCCTTGAGTTGGACGCAGAATCTTCACCGAATTGATGTGACCCTTTTCGGCTTGAAGCGTGGTAAAGCGCCAGTAACTTTTTGGTCCGCTGGCGCTTCATGGTCATGGACTCCTTAATTGCAGATTTGGCTACATTAAGATTTTCTTGTAGTTGTATTTGCATCAAGATATTTTTCCTGTAGATGTGTTAAGGGGTGGTGTAGTGGTGTTGTACCTTCCCAAAAACCGTGAGGCCTCCTAGGTTCCTTTGGGGCCTTGATTAATTCACCGTAGGAAGGTTGATCCCCGACTTCTACCGGCCCCTCTCTTTCCGAGGCCTTTGCTCTCTGCCGCTTCTATGGGATCTTTTATAACCTCCGTCCGCTCCAAATGAACCTTCCTCTCCGTAAACTCTCTCTAAGCCTTTGTAAGTCTCTCCTCCCTCCGCCCACTTCCTTTGAAGAACTTCTTCGCCTTCTCAAGCAAAATATAGGATTGCTACCGCTTATTAGTTCGAGAAAATCTCTAGGGATTGTCCTGCAATCATTAAGCTGCGCCGCAAGGGAAAGGGCACTCCCAAGTCCACCTTGTGACATCAAGCACTACAAATAAATCCACATGGATCTGGAGTCAAGGTTGATATTCCTAAGTCTCCTCTGCTAAATCGGATCCAAGTAGTCCCTGAGGCTTCCCCCTTCCATCTCGCTTTTGCATCCGAGAAGCCATCACAAGATTCCCTCCTCTGGGTTTCATCTCGCAATTCTGCCATCAACCGGCTGGAAAAAGAGTCTCAGCCCAATCATTCTGAACTGGCATAGTGGATTCTAAGCAAAGAACCTCCCCAATCCAATCATAAGCAATCCCAGCGAGGGTCTTCGAGAACATCGCTGCATAAAGACAATCTCGCTTGAGGTTGTTTTGGGCATATCTCAAGGCAAGTATGAATCTGTACCCTACATGCTCATAGGGACTGTGGTTCCATCATAGAACCGACGGATCTGGGAACCTTAAAGTTCTCTTCGAATGGAGCTTCCCAAATCTCTCTCTCATGAATGGAGAAAGCATGTACAGACATGAGACAAAACTCTCTCGCTATTAAGCCATTCATGTGCCACCGTGGCGATCTGCAGAGTGAGCATCGCCTAGGTAACAAACCCTTACTGAGCAACCGTATTGGAGTGGGAGGGGGGAGTAGTGCCGCGGTGAAGCGGCGACGCCACCGGGGTGGTACAGGAGAGTATCACGGAGAAAGTACCAGATTCGAGAGTTGTGCCGAGGCGAATGCGCTCTAGTATGGCTCGGGAAGTCAAATTCTCCTCAAGGCAAGTGGCTCTTCTTCTTCTCGCTTTGTTCCCGATCCGGAGCGTGCCTTCCGCCAGGCGGTAGAAAGGCGTAGGCAGGGCGAACTTTAGGATGAGGAGTGGTGACTTCCTCCTCGCCACATGGCGTTGGAACCCAGGATGGGAGAGAGAATGTAACCTTGCGTAATCGCTCATGCTTCGCCTAGATGGTGGGGTGGTGGCCTGTTCGCCATTGCCGCTGGGAGATATAGCGCCTCTCTACCGCCATCATGGCGCGGTGCTAGGATCAGCGAGTTGCCGCCCAAAGTGCCTTGTAACGCCTCTTTGGAACCTCCAGTACGCGCAGAGGGCACATGCCTGGAGAGGCATCCGCTACGCCTCCGGGAGGCCCAATCAACCGGGGTGGAGGAGTTATTCCGGTAGGGATGGGCATCAGCCCAACGGCTGGGTCGGGTCAAGGGAGGGTGGTCCTTGCCTATTCCTAGTTCCTCGCTCTCTCTAGATCTTCTTGTTGTTGCCATGACTTCTTTGATCAAGTCCCCAATGCATCGGGCCAAAATGTTAACAACAAAAATTCAAGAAAGATTCTCAAATCTCGGTGAATACTTGAATTTATATGGGGTTTTTGGGGAAAAGCTCAAGGAAATCAAGAAAGAAATGAAACCATAAATCCGTAGGCGTATGACCTAGACTAACACCTATGTATTTTTCCTAATCGTCACTCGGGTTGACTCCATGTGTCTCCAAACTTACTTGGCCATCATATTTTAATATTAAAAATTTTTAATATTTTTAAGTTATTATTTTCTATAGTTAATTCACTATTGGTCATCGTAAAGATAAAGGCCAAACTTAGTCTTGGGGGTTCTTGGGGTGTTTGTTTATTATTTAGTGTTGTGTGTGTGTGTGTTTGACTTTATGGTCCCCGAATAGTGCTCCGGATTTGATAAATAATTTCCCTTATTATTTATATAAGTCATTTGTCAAAAATTAATTTGTAGAAAATTCATTGTAAATACATATTAAAAAATTATTCATACAAAATTTTTGTAAATATTACTCCCTTTTTCTTAACTTCTCTGAAACACTCTATTTATTAAAAATTTAATTAGTAAGTAAAAACAATATGTGCAATTTTGATTGTTAAAATACTCATGCAAATTTAATATATTTTTGCATGCACATTTCTAAATACAATGCTAACAAATAATTGGAAGGTAAATAATAAGGTCGGTAACACCAAGGATGGAAATGTATATATAACAAGGCAAATAATATATTGACATAATCTCTTGACAAATAATTTGAAAGCAAACTAATAAAGGTCAAACACAAAAGGATTGATCAACCTAATATATATAACATGAAAAATTAAATTAAAATCTAATATTCAAATTTGGTAAAGAAGTTTCAAGCAAAATGAGAAAATTAATGAATTTGATTAAAAATATGTATTAAAGGGTTTACAAATAAAATTTCCAAAACCCTGTGGATGGAAATGTAATTATGCTATATAGATATATGTTTTAAAAAATAGTATGAAAATAAAAAGTTTAATAAAAATATAACTTTCAAAAACCCTTTTAAATTTTTATTGATGGTCAACAATGGAGGTGGAGCTTATCCGGTAATCCTCCAAAAAGCGTGGGATAAAATTATATATTGAAGAAACCGTGTAATCCTAGGATTAGAATCCCAAAATAACATTTGCAGCGCTACCAAACATTGGACATTAGATTTTGGATAACAATCTAATCCAATCCTATGTAATCCGCTGTACCAAACACGCTCTTAAGAGAAGAAGTTACTAATCTTAGCAGCTTTTTTTGTCATTTACGAAGTTATTCTTTTATAAAGATAAAAGTCTTCATGTTACTATTTTTTTTATGACTAAAGTCTATCATCATAATATTTTTAAAATTTTAATTTTAAGTCTTCATAATCAAAATTGTTGATGTTCAAAATGGGAGGGTCCCTAGGATCCGCATTTATTTTTGAGTTTAATTGAGAAGATGGAGGGAACGGTGGGTGCTTGATGGTTGAGTAGGGAAATATCCTGAGCTTGGTAACAATCTCTGGGAGTCATTGACCTGAGAGACAATGGAACTCCAGCTTTCAGGTTCTCCTTACTGTAAGGGAAGCCCGGGGTTTTCTCCCAGGACCCTTCGACTCTCAAGTCAATAAGAGGTAATTGGAGGAGAAGGATAATAAGAAAAAAAAGGAGAGATGTGCAACAAGTTATAGAGGAAGTAGGAGAGAATTGGAGAATGAGAGAACTCTTGAGGCTGAAAATGAGCCCCGAGAGTCCAAACAGTCCCCAGAGGATCCTCCTTTCTCTTTTCCTTCCTCCTTTTATACCTTGTGAGCCATTGTCAGGCTGTTTATCATAGGGGATCGCGATTGACATTAGAGCATGTGCGGGCATGTGAGAGCCCCCCTGCTAGGCCGTTAGTCGTGGAGGTTGTCTTTGATCGAGCCTGTTTGCCCAAAAACTAGAGTGCAAGCACTCAAGCCTCTGCACGCAAGCGTACATGGTCGCAAGTAATAAATTCCAGTGAGTACCGGGTCGAATCCACAGAGAAGGCTTACTAGGTTTAGATGAACATTAACCTACTAAGTTGCTTGGTAAAGTCAGTCGATCAATAAGTGCAAAAGGTTACTAATCTAAACTAAACTTTTTATAGGATGTGGTGAGATAACTAAGGGTGCGGGGGATTACTCTCTATGATATGCTTCTAGGGTTGTATGGCTCTAATGACTTGTATTGATTTTCTCCTTGGCTTACTAAGTTATCAAGGTTGTGGATATGGGTGTGTCACTGATAAAATGTTGTGCTTGTGTGCACTCCAGGTGCATCCTACAGGACCTTATCTCTAAGGATCATGCATCTAAATTCTATATCCCTATGGTACAGTAGACACATTATAGGACAACACTCTATCACTACCATGGAATTGCCTAACCTGATCTCTCAGTGATAGGTCAAATCGGTGTCACTCCGTCCACCCTAATTCCCTACTCTACTCTCAAGCCTAGATCTCTCATAGTGCATCGAGTTAAAGATACTCATTGTCTATCAACAATTGAGGAATAAAGAGGATAGATTCAAAGGAACATCCACATACAAGAGAACAAAACATACCAAGGATAATAAATGTACCAAGTCATAGCATCCATACAACCCTAGCTTAGATGTTCAAGCTACCATTAAAAAGAAAGATTCATAATGATGCAAATAAGAAGGTAAACATCCATGTCTAAGTACAAAGGAAGGATTAAAATACTAGAAATCAATAAGAGATAGGTTCCCCCTTTGCTTTGAGCTTCTTCCCTCAAGATTTGGCCTTGAAACTCTCCGGATTGCCTCTTTGGAGCCCTAGCCGTCGCCCCCAAACGAGAGATGAAAAACCCTTGCCAAGCAGCCCCCTTTTATGGTCCAGCATCCCCGACATAGCGATGTCGACAAGAAACATTGCAATCTATCTTTTTTGTGAAAATCAGCGCTCTGTCACGATTAACATCGCGATGTCCATGATTTACATCGCGATATTATGCAGTCTGCATTGCAATGTCTTCATCAACGCAACAATCGGATGACCATTTCAACTCGGATTGAGCTAAAATTTTAACTGAGTGTTCTTGACTTGTTGATCTTCAATCTGAATAGAGGAAATTGGATTTTAAGTCCTGTATCTTTTCCAGTAAATTCCTGATCTCAGCTGCTCTTTCAGGCTGATTACAATCCTCTCTCCTTTTGCTCCTTATGCTCCTTTGTCATAGAACACCTATCTCTTTTGCTCAAGATCATCCTTATTGCTATCCAATTATCTTATCATTTATCAATATTAAAAACACTTTAATTAGTACATAAATTAATCCATTTAGTATAGAAATTCACTAAAACAAGTGTGTATGCTAGTTAAGGTAGAGTTTATACAAAATAACCAAAATTGGCTCTTGAATACATCATTAGATGGCCATATTTGGTCTCAACCTAGCACAATATGTCATCTAAATAGCTCTCTTTTGAGAGTTATCAAGCCCCATGCTAGCCTATTGGTCATGAAGGCCATCTGTGACACTAAAGTAGTTACACACTAGGGTTCACGTCTTTAACATGATGGAATCTGCACGTTGCTCAATAGGAGTGGTCTGGTTAGTTACGTGAAACCCACTACCCTAAGCTTATAGGATTGTGTCAGGTGTAGGATATGATTTTCTCCCATAACAATTGCCACCCAACTTGTTAGGTCGACAAGCTCCCGGCTTCAATCGACCTAGGAAGTCAAGTTGTCGATGTATGTGTGATATATGGCTAAGCGAGGTATTTACATCTCTTCACGCGTTTACCTCTCCTATTCTACCGGCTAGTTATGGGGTTAGATATGACATGTTCATGAGTGTTAGTCAGGGTCATTGAGCAACTATTGATCCGTTGGGTCCTATCCCAAGTCCACCTGGTAAGGGCTTTTCAATTCTTTCTTACACGCTAGATCATGCCCTCGGTCCTCCTTACCTCGATTTCGGAGCTGTCAACCATTGGCTGAGGCATATCTCTGATTCTCCTCGTCAAGGGTGGTTTGTCGAGTGGTTTTTCCCCACACAGCTAGTTTAAAACTTGATCATCCGATATTAGGTACAAATCACCATCCTAGTCCAATTAGGTTGGCCTCGATTCCCGGGACCATATCCTCCTTGTAACCTATCTTTATTAATTAAAGAAACGCGGCAGACGGTATGATTGGCGCTATTCCCCAAGCGATCTTTTTCAAATGCCAGGGGATCGTTGCCCACGCTTCTGCCATCAAGCAAATGTTCTTTTGTTCAATGACGTGGACCATTGGATCGCAACCACCCGGATACGGTGATAAGATGCCAACCACACTTGCCTTCTCCAGCAAGTTTCATGGGTGTCTGCACTCTCGTGCTTCCGCCTTTTGCATCACAGTTTCCGGAGAGCTTTTTTCTTGTCGAGGTGTCTTAGCGCTTCGTTCTTCCAGCTAGGGCAATAGAGGTTGAACTCCTATCTACCAAGAGACCTACCACCATCGTAGAGTCTTTCTTTAGTGATATTAGGGCTCCCGATCTTCTCTATTACACCAATGGCTTCGGTATTCGACTTCCTTTCGAATTCAGCCTCCATTCTTCTTCCGATAGGGCCAACCATCCCAGACCTGGGGGAGGTCACCCTATACTTAGAAACTCTTAAAGAAGGCCTTCATTTTCCTCTTCATTCTTTCTTTCAGGAGGCCCTTTGTTTTTATGCAGCTTTGGGGTTGTCTTGCACCGCCTAGTATTTGCCCCTACCATTTGCTAGCTCTCGCTCCTATTATCCTTGAAGAAGATTCTTGGGTTCGAGGATTTGTTTTGTTTTACTGCTCGGCAAAGCAAGATGTTTTTGCGCCTTCTTCCTTTCGAACTCCTTGAATGGAGGTCCCATTTCTTCTTCGTCTCTTGTGGGGGGTGAGTGGGATGTCCTAAACTTGTAGGGTACCCCCTTCTTGGATTTGGCCTATGATACAACTATGACCGAACGGGAAGAGAAGCAACTCGTCATCCTTCATACAACAACTTCGTCGTATGACTGCATTAATGCTAACTATGAGCGTAGGTTCTGTGGTTCCCACTATTAAGTTTTACTCTAATCCAAAGAGTGAGTTGGTGTTGTGTAACAACACAGCGACCAACCAATCTCTTGGCGTGCGCCCTCCCCCTCTTATATATGCTTGGATCTAGCATGATCGTGATTTCTCGTTATACATCAAGCAATTCTAATTATGTGGTTGGTGCTTTCACACTAACAAACCACAGGAATTCAGCACACCAAGATAATTCACAATACTAATCAAAAAGGAAACCTAATATTAAAAAGATGAAAGAATCAAAAGTTCATCCTAAGGTTCGAAGACCCGAGGCACCACAGAAGGTTTAGCCTCTCATACTAATAATAAACTTCAAAAAAATAAGAGAGGAAGACATAATAATAATCATAAACTTCTTGGCTCGATGTCTCCTTCGCTTTCAGCTTCTCTTCGAAACCCTAGCCGTCGCTAGAAGATTCGCCAAAAGTTCCCTTGCAAAATAGATCCAACGACCTTTTATAGAGCTTGATTTTCTGCCACACGGCCGTGTCTGAGGTGTGTGTGTGAGTGTGTGCCTCTCTGGAGTCTTATGGCATCACCTTAACGTGTTTTCATACGTACACGATCTTGTTCACGGCTGCCACATGCTTGTGTTGATCTGGTACACTGCCATATCATCTGACACACGCTCGTATCAATGTAATATGAGCGCGATCCTCTTTTAAATCCACACACTTATGTATACAGCCGTGTTGATGACCATGTCACTCTCTGTTTCGACCCTTTATGCTCTGAGTAGCTCCCAAATTTGCTTCTTTTCTTTTGAGTACCTGATTATCTATCGAACCACACTAAAACATTCCTACAGAGCACAAAGTTGGAAGAAACCATGCAAAAAGATATGCAAAGTGCATGTAAATATAATATGAAAATATGTATATTTATGCACTCATCACCACCCAGCCAGCACATATGAGAATATTAAACCAAGGTTGGCCATGACCAACACATTCTGAGTTTGACCTTTCCTGCCACAGAAATGTGGTAACTTGTCTAGGCGAACAGATACAGCAATATTACTGCCATCTAATAGACCAATGCAATCCTACATGTTTAGCAAAGAAGTTAAATTTTTTACTACATACTTCACACTATTTAAACCCTAACGAATTAACGACTGACTTACTTTGAAGAAAGGGTACAAATTAGGGTTACCCTCAATTTTATGGTGACAAACAAATGTAGGAGACTACATAATGTTATCGCAGATAGAGCAAATAGCACGTTGGATATTATTGAAGTACCTACTAATAGTTTCACTGGACTGGAGAAACTCAACCCTCATTGTCCTATTCTTCGTGTTGTGCCCAACAATGTGTAGGAAAATAACCATCAGTTCTTCTACTAATACATGTCTAGTGTAACGCAACAGGTATTTATCACGCATAATCATTGATAGATGCACAAGAGGGCCTACATCCATCCTAAGATACACACAGTAGTCTCTCCCACTTCAGAGAATATGACTCATGTATCTCTTCCTAGTTAGGTCTCGGACCATTGAAAGTTCAACATACCATACTGCCCTAGTATTATGCATTTCTTTTATGACAAATGTGACGACCATGACAATTGTTGTGTAGGCTACGGCCAAGACCCTTCGTCTATCATTTGTTGCCCAATTGTCCATCTACAAACATATAAAATATTTTAAAACTGTTTCATGAAATTCAAACAGTTGTCAGATTTTTTGTTGTCAATTTAAATTATGTTTTCTAAAGTAGAGAAGGATCATTTATTTAGTTAATATGTACCCATTTTGCAACCAGATAAGGTAGAGTCTAACTCAAATCTGAATCATACTTCTGTCTTTTTAAAAAGAGTTAAATTTGAAATCTAGTATCACAAGAAGTAAATTTATGATAATATCAAGATAACTAGAGATCCATCACATTTAAATCAACTTAACTGAAGATTGTAGTCTCTCAAATATTAATATCAAGAATAAATTGGAAAAAAAACATTTAAATAAAGATGTCTGAAGGCAAGTACAACTTTTTGGCTAATATGTTGCCACTAGTAAAGATCACTATGTATTGCATACTTAAATTTATCCCTAACAATAGAGATTGGAACAAATATAAAAAAATAAACAGGAACTACATATTACTGACTCCATAAGACAACAATGCTTCATCTAAAGTGCAAGTCACCCCAAATCAAGGAAAAATCATACTTTTAATCATACTTCTGTCAACAGGATCCATTTTTAAACATAATTAAATCTGAAATCTAATATCACAAGGAGTAAAATATATAATAATTTACATATCTCAAGCAATTAGAACATAGTTTACGACACCAGAATTCATCAAAGCGATCATCTAAGAAAACTATTAACTTCTCTAAAAAACCTCCACAATGACTAATAAATGTTTCACAAAAAAAAAGGGAAACTATATACAAAATTCAATTGAAATGCACAGGAAGTAAACCAGAATGTTTTTAGAATGGTAAAAAGTCACAAAGATAATAATATGAAAGGCTACAACTCAAATTTGAACACAAAAATTACCTAAATAAGAGGATGATAATATCAACATAACTAGAGATCAATCACATTTAAATCAAGTTAACTGAAGATTCCAGTCTCTCAAATAATATCCAGAATACAATTGGAAAAAATCACATTTAAATCAAGATATCTAAAGACAAGTATAACTTTTTGGCTAATATATTCCTACTAGTAAAGATCACTATGTATTGCATACTTAAATTTATCCATAACAACAAAGACTGGAACAAATATCAAAAACAACCAGGAACTGTATAATATTGACTCCATAACACAACAATTCTTTCATCTACAGTGCAGGTCACCTAAAAAAAGGAAAAAATTCTTTTTTGGTACTCATGGTATACCAAATAACTGAAATTATCATCTCTTGTTCTAAAAATAACAATACCGCAATTATTCAATCTAAAATTAAAAAAAATCACAAATCTAGGCCAAAATAAAAAACCCAGTACAACTATACCGCGATAATTCAAACTAAAAGAGAGAAGAGAAAGGAAAATAATCATGAATGGAAGACCCAAAGGAGAGTAGTGCCTCGAGATTTGAACGAGTTTGTGAGATTGACCGGAGCTCGCATTTGGAACGAGAGAGGTAGCAAGAAGATCCTGGAAGTGATGAATGCCCTAGAAGAAAGAAGAGGTCACGAGCTTGTGAGATGGAACGGAGCTCGTTGTTGAAACGAGAGAGGCAGCGAGAAGTTCCCTAGAAGCGATGGATGCCCATCAACAAAGAAGAGGTCGCGAGGCTATGAGATCGGTCAATGATCCTTGTTGGAATAAGAGAGGTGGCGAGAAGCAATGGATGCCCTAGAAGAGAGACAAGACCACGAAACTCAGGGGTTCTAATTTTGTGGAGGGGGGGTGATGGAAACGCCCCCTACGTTGGCAAAAAAGACCGAAGGCCCACTTCAACCTTTTTTTTTTAGAAATTAGATCGCCAAAGTGGCGACATTCCAAACACCAACTTCCGACTTTCGACTCCAGTTAAGTGAACCAAACACAGCGATGTGACGGAAGTCAACTCACTTTTGTCACTTCGGTCTCCACTTCCGTGAACCAAACACGCCCATAGTGAAGGGACTTAGAGACAAGAGAGTTGGTCAGTTCCTTCATTGATAATATCATCAGAGGTGTTCTAAATGGAAGGGCATCGGAAGCCTTTGACCTTCCATATCAGTGAGGTAGTAGGTCCAGAGCTGGACAACTTCCCTTAGAACATAGGGTCCTTCCCAATTATGAGTGAATTTCGACCCTACTTCAATTCTCGTGAGAACATATTCTTTCTCAACACTATGTCGCTAGGTCGATGACTTTCTTCAAACTAGG